>JAULKK010016378.1:0-10043 GCA_032355705.1 Rubia peregrina
ACTGGTGGTTTTACAAACCATGTCATTTGAGTATGTTTTGCCACTTTTACTTAAATTTAATGATAAATTATAAATTAAATATTTCCTTACTATTAAGATACATTATCATTATAGTTTGAGATCAATATATAATATCCAGTTAATTACTATTTCATTAAATTCATGTAAACATTTATTTATTAATCCTTAAATTTTATAGTAAAAAATACATTATAGTTTTCTTGTTGCTTTGAACAATTTCCATCACAAAAATTTAGAGAAGGATACTCGTGTGGGTATTTTTTTTACAACCCACAATATTCGTGTGCATTTGCACAACTACCTACTATATTCTAATGTTCATGTTTGGTTTAGGGGGAGTCGCTGAATCTTGCTCCTTCAAAGCTTTCTTCCTTGAATTTTTTATTCGGCAGTGTGCGAATCAGTTTCCTCAAACTCGAGGCCTTTTTTGGGTCGAACCACTGTTTCCTTAACTTTTTCCTGTCCTATATTTCATTCCCTCTGGAGCATCTATAATGAACTACTTCATGAAGAAATGCGTAAATAGACAACAATCACACTCATTCCTTGGTTGTTGTGCCTTCATTGTTTGTTCATCAATCCTCCGAGGAAGGTGTTCCCACACAGACTCTCCAGTGGGAACATTATAGGCATCTTCGCCTTCTTTAATGAGAGTCTACTCCTCTTTTAAGAGACTGTTTAGGTTACTGTAATTGGGACTGCTCTTGTGACTTCCTAGGGAACTTAGCTAAGTGAAGGAGTATGGTCTTAATTAAAGAGAGATACTTGTGCGGCCATTTTTTGTAAGAAAATAACAATTCCCTCTCCGTTTCTAGTAATTAGACCAATACCACTGAAGATAAGATTTTATTTCTTCTAAATGGAATTTGAACATAAAAATGAATATAATTTGTTGTTCTAAGTATTTTTATGTTTAAAATTCATTTCAGAAGAAATAAAATAAGTTTATTTAAAAACAATTGTATATGAAATAAATATGTTAGACAAATTCCAAATGTATGGCTAATATTTAAGACAAAGTAATGTATACTACCATCTTGCAGAGAGACCAGAGATTAAATAGGGAGAAATTCAGCATAGGGTTTCATATTGAAACTTTAAAAGTTTAGGGACTGGGTTTGTAATTGTGATAATTTACTCTGAATATAAAAATTTAAGCATATTTTCCAAAATTTCCCTCACAAAACTTGTTTCGTATTCCTCCTTTTTGCAACTATTCTCTCACATTTTTTGAACTCTCCAATCTCAACTGCACACAACTGTTTGATTTCTTCCATTTAACCGCATATTATTTTTGTGTTTCTTCATCATTTCTTGTGCACAGAGAACATGGGGAAGTTGCACTTAATTTTTTTTTAAAAAAATTGGGTTCAGTTTTGGTTTCCAACGATATATGATGTACCACCGGACAAATTTTTTGTGTGTTTAGCTGCAAAAGTAATATATTCGCTTTTGTTTTTCATTCGTATTTTGGTGTTTTCTTCGATATGCCTCATTTCATTGATGCATGTGATATTCTATACTTTGTGTAGGTTTCCTGAGTGTTTATTGTGCTTATTTTATTATCTTCATTGATTATGTACTTGAATCTTCCTTTATTGAGTGTTCGATTTGATGTTTCTAGGGTTTGTGTTGTCCACTATGCTAATAGTTGGACATTGCTCTATTTTTTTATGTTCTTTGAGTAGTTGTTAAGGATTTAATGGTTTGCTGGTTATGTATGATGTTACTCGAGTGTGATTTTTTGGTTTTTAATTGATTTCATTTTTGTTTTGAATGTGTGTGATATCTTAGCATTTTGTTTAGTTTTATGTTAATCTTTATGTTCTTATTCTTGCTTTCCAGATGTCTAAGAAGACTACTGCTACTGAATCTCTTGATGATGTTGTTTTGAACATTGCAAAGTTCTGTGTTGAGGCGGCTAAAGGCAGTCGTTGCATTGTGGAGAAAAATATAAATAAAGGAGCATCTTCTCAAGGTTTTTCTTTTTGTGCTCTGTTTATAGCGGGGTTGTTTTATTTTATTTTTATATCTAACTGTATTTTGTAGTTGTTCAATCTCTTATTGATGTTGTAATTTCTTGATATGATGTTTTATAGGGTTCTGTTGATGTTTCACGGATATTATGCTCATGTTGATCAGTTAACTATCATGTCTTTCTAGTGTGACGTTCTTTGATTTTATAGTGGTGTTCAGATAAGCATTTTTTCTTTTATCTTTTCATTTATTTGAATTGTCATTTTTTTAGGAGAAGATATATTGATGTTTTCAGTATTCTGCATGATGTTTTAAGCTATGGTTATGATGTCTGATTTTTAGTTTGATATGATTTCTATTGGATCCTAAGCTTATTTTGTAGAGGTGTATTTCATGGATTTTTTGTGTATGGTGAGTTTGGTTGGTTCATATCTCAATTTCATAGTGTAATGTTGTTTGTGACTGGGCTAAACTTTTTTATGATAATTTATATTTTTTTGTCCATGTTGTTGTTTAATATTACTTTGCAGTTATTGATTTTTTTACAGTTTCACTTTGACTTTTAATTTGAACGATGCCATTAATGTTTTACAGTTTCAGTTCTTAGAAGCTTGTGTATTTTGAAGAATGTTTTTCTTTTATTGATGTATTAGTATTTTCAATTGATGTAGTTTTGTTTGAGATTGATGTCTTCATGTGTGTTAATATCTAGTTGTTTCATGTTACCTTATTTTTCTTTTTCCAATGTAATTGATGATGCATTATTTATTTATTTTTATGCTTTAATAGAAATATTTGATGTTTTAGAAACACATATTGTTGGTGGTGGTGCTGTGAGAAAGTCAAAACGTATGAAAGATGATCCAAAACTTGATTTGATATCATGTTTTGTTTTCTTCTATTCCTTTCTGTGAATGTAAGATATTGATTTTTCATATCTGGGTTATTATTTTTTGTTCGGTTTCATAACTCTGTTATAGAAAGAGGAAGAAGGAGACTTCCAAACGAATTCTTAATTTGGGGGAGGAAGGTGAAGTTGTAGCTCCTCATGTAAGTAATTTAGAAAATGCGCTAGTAGAATGTAGTGGTCACTAGTGGAGAAGCCTTGATTAAAGGCGGTTGTATTGAACCAAAGAAGATCCATTTTATGTGGCTTCTCTGGTCCTAACTTTGATCGATTTTATCAAAGGCTGTTCGAACATTGCCTTCTATTGGTGTCCAAAATCTGTTCCAAATTCATAACCTATTTTCGAAGCCTAAAAAAAGGTTGCCAAAAAACTGAGGTTTCTAGCAGCAAGCAAGAGCACAGATTAGTAACCATTGTAACCAAAATCAATAAATGAATAGAAATTTGTAACCACTTTAATCAGAAAACAAGAAATAACTAAAATCAAGAAACAAGCAATAAAAAAAATGAGAACTCAAAACTATTACAGATTTTGAAACCTAAGCGGCGGTGGTGGGATGAAGCTGAGGGCGGAGGAGCAGTGCAGTGGTGGAGGAATCCATGGCGGCAGCCAAGCGCGGCTTAGTTTTCTCAACAGCGGGCTTAGAAGCATCTCAATGGGGATTTAGTGACAGAGGGTGATGATGGGTGGTAGAGGGTGGTGGAGGCAAGCTCAGTGGTGGAGAGAGTGGTGGAGGTGGGCTCAGTAGTGTCATTAGCATAGTTTCAGAATTGTTACATGTTAGCAGTGCAAAAGATAGAAATCCGATATACGGGAACATGTCCTATGATGGGGTGATTGAGGAAATTTGGGAACACATACACACAAGTTTCAATGTCCCTATTTTCAAATGAAAATGGGTTGAAAACAATGCGGTGGAAACAATTGATCGACGACCTAGGACTGTTAATGGAAAACCTATGGAAACCCTACTTACCGATGTCACACATAACATCGCTTGTACCGATCAGGTAACAAATAAATGAGAAATTTGTTCAAGATCGTGAAATGGGCCATTTGGTCCACTCATGGGCCCATTATAAGAATGCCAATACGGATTGCGACGTCGGCACACATTACGTGAACACTGATATTTGACCGATCATTATGCGATGTCGTACATTCTTAGCAAATGCCGATGTTGAACCCCGTGAAGACCTAAAATTAATGTTCGCACGATCCTTGCAACATTGCAAGCCTGGCGAGGGGATACATTTATGCGCCACACTTATGAAAAAAAGGCCCAAAACATTGATAAAGCATTCATCACGAAATTGGCGCTCTCCATCATCTAAGACCAAACTTTCTTCATCTTCATTTCCTTTGCTCCTAAAAACTTTCAAGCACCAAAAAACTTGAACTTAATCTCCCCCATAGAGGCTTAATGGAGAAGCAAAGGGAAAAGATGATGTCACCATAGAGGGAACTTCCACGAATCAAAATTGTGGTAAGGTTTCATCTTCCAAACAAGACAGACATAATCATATTGTCATTTTTATATTCTTTAGGAATGATTTTTAAATGAGAATTTATTGTTATGTGTCTTGGTTTTCATCAATTTTTTTATGTTTCCAATACAAGTAGGGTTGTGTGACTACCATTATCGTGAACTTCTCTCTAAACTAAATTCCCTTGCTTCTCTCTACCCTGTAAAACAAATAATAAAGTCAACATCATCGTTTCAAGTCATATTCCTCTTTCTAATGGCCACATCTCCACCCTAACGTCTCTTTCGCCACCGTGGCTATAATTGCTCCGCCCATCGGCGTGAGTCTGTCAATCTCCTACAATTCGGCCCTCACACAGACTTAGCCCAATAACCCACCATACATTTCACTCAAACCAATAACAGAGTTCAAAGGAGAGATTATTTCCTTTTCAATGATGAAGAAATTGAACACCTATCGGAACCCCTTCAAGAGAAACATAGTGGGAAAGTTTTCGAGAGGACGATAGTCGTTGGATTTCATTAGGCATCATTTCAAACGAATCGGCTTCAAAGGAGAAGCAACTATAACTGCCCTAGATCGAAGACATGTTTTCATCATGTTTAATCTTGTTGAGGACATTCAGCGCTGTTGGATCAAAAGAAATTGGAATTTGGGAGGCACAGTTATGAAAGTTCTGAAATGGACAAAAAATCGATGTGCAGGAAGAACCTCTTTTAGTCCCGAGTTTGCTCACGGTGGAGTTCCCCGCAGCCTATTACCTGCACAAATATTCCATGCGGCTCATTGCTAGCAGGCTGGGAGAACTGATTTTCACAGACCAGCCAACAATTAACGACATGAGGCCTTCAACAATAAGGCTTTGTGTAAATATGTACCTCACTGGAAACTTTCAAGAGCGGATTAGGCTTGGGTCACAGAAGGAGAATAAATGGTACCAAATTAAGTATGAGCATCACCCTGCCTACTGTACCAAATGCTTAAAGATTGTCCATCACCCTGCAGATTATGAAAAATATAAGGTTACAAAGCCAGAGAAAACCAAGATGCAAAATGTGCTAGTATCTGACCTGGTCAACAACACCAGGGAATATATCAAAGAAAATGTCGATGAAGATGTGTTTCAGGATGCAGTGGAAGTTATTCAGCTGGATGCAACTCTTCCGAAGCAGCTCAGAATGAACTTTAGAAGCAGCAAGCCTTTCCAAACAGAATGGATGGTGGTTAAGAGGCATTATGTGAAGGATGAATGCTACGGAGAATGATGAAGCTCTACACTCACTAGCATCTCAACCGGGGAAAGGATCCTGGATAGCAATCAAACATAATTAAAAAATGTAGAAGCTACTTCTGAGAGTATTAGCAAAAAGGCTACAGACCAGGGTAAAGAAATTAGTAGGTCACCAGAAGGGGGTAAGCCTCCTGAACCACCTACAAATTATTTTCAATCTCCAAGCATGGTAGTCACTCGCTTAAAGTCAAAGTCTAAATCCATTAATGAATGGTAAACTATGTTCATGGAATGTTAGAGGAATTGCAGGCTCATATATTAGACTTAAAAGACTAACTCATCTTCATAATATATCCATAATGGTTGTAACTGAACCAAAGCAAAATTTGGAGAAACTATACAACTTTAGGATATCCCTAGGTTTTGACGAGGCATTAGGATTTCAGGACTCTAGGATATGGATATTGTTTTAAAAATGATTATGATCCAATTTTAATTCAGGAACATCAGGACTATGTGCATATTAAGGTAAACAAACAAAGCACGGGGATTAGTTCTATCCTTTTTGCTATGTATGGAAAACATAATAGGGCTGCAAGGAAACAAATGTATGACAGCTTAGAGGGAAACACTAAGAACTGTAATTTGTTTATACTCCTGGTAGGAGATTTCAATGTCATTAGAAGCATAGATGAATATAGAGGTGTCTCTAATCCTGACCCTAATCGTGTCCTAGACTTTGACACTTTTATTACATCAAATACCTTTCTTGACCTCCCTACGGTGGGTAATAGATTTACATGGACAAGTGGCAGAAAAGGCATACATAGGACGTCTAAAAGATTGGATAGGATAATGGCAAATGATATCTGGAATAGAAGGTTTCCTAAAACTGCTATTCAGGTGTTAAATAGGGTACCTTCAGATCATTCCCCACTTCTCTTAGAGACACAGATTAAGGAACCAAGCACACCTAAATCATCTAGATTCCAAAACATGTGGATGGAGAGAACAGATTTTCTAGACACTATAAGGATATGTTGGTAAACACACATAGACTCACAGGGCATCTGAGATTTTACACAGAAATTAAAAGGATTAAAATCAACTTTAAAGATGTGGAATAAAACCAACTTTGGTTATTTCTTTGAGAAACAAAAAAAAGGTTGAACAAAACGTGTAGGAAATGGAAATAAACTATGACCTAACTGCACCTGATAATGACTTCAATATATTAGCTCAAGCTGTAAAAAACTGAACCTAAGGCTGAAAGAATAGAATATATACTGGAAACAAAAAAGTAGGAACAAGTGGCTAAGAGAAGCATATATGAACAAAAAGTTCTTTCATAATTCTGTTAGAAGTAAACATGTTATATTAAGGATTAACAGAATTAAAAATGAAAATGGAATATGGTTGACTGACCAGGATGATATAGGAATGCATGCATCTCAATATTTTGAAGGCCTTCTTACAGATGATAATCATGACATTACTGGTAATTCTTTTAAAAGATGATGAAGCTATATCCCATCAATTATAACTGATCAGGAAAATAGCGAATTAATAAGCTCGATATAAATGGATGAACTTAGGTAAATAGTGTTTGAATTAAATCCAAACAGTGCAGCTGGACCAGATTGTTTTACGGGATCATTTTATAGACATGCTTTGGATATAATTAAATTGAATTTGTTGAAATGTATACGGGAATTTATATGCTCTGTGCCACTCCCACCTAGCATTTCCAGCACTTTAATTTGCCTAATTCCTAAAACACCTAACCCTAGTGCATTGAATGAGTTTAGACCAATCTCACTGTCAAATTTCATTAACAAAATCTTCTCAAAACTCTTGGTGGGTAGAATCTCTATGGTTATTTATAAATGTATTTCACCAGAGAAAAGTGCTTTTCTTAATGGTAGAGAAATCATTAACAACGTACTAATCATGCAGAAAAATGACTAGACTTCTACATAACATGGATCAATCATTGAACATGATAGCTAAAATTGATATGTCTAAGGCATTTGATAGGGTTTCGTGGATGATGGTAAATTCGGTTTCCTTAAAATTAGTTTTTCATGGACATTTTGTCAAGCTCATACTTAGCAGCATAGGAGCAACTTGGTTTTCTGTCCTAGTTAATGAATGGTAAATCACATGGTTTCTTCAAAGCCTCAAGGGGATTGAAGTAGGGAGGTCCCCTCTCCCCAATTCTGTTTAATGTCATTACTGAAATCCAAAATAGAGGATGAAGATGATGTTCCAGAACAATCTGATTGAGGGCTTTAAAATTCCAGGTACTATGAGAATAACTCACTTATCATATGCTGATGATACAGTGATCTTTCTCAGAGCCACCAAAAAATCTCTTCAAAATGTAATTTTATTTCGGGATGAATATGAGAAAGCCACTGGCCAGGTTCTAAATTTCAATAAGAGTGCATTTTATGCAGGCAACAAGGCAAGCCAGCAGACAATTCCTAGAATTAGAAATGCCACAAACATAACACAAGGTTTTCTACCTTTCACTTACCTAGGGGTTCAAGTTTTTAAGGGTAGGAAAAAACAGCTATTTTCAGGGAATGGTGGAAAAAATAAATTCAAAGATTCAAAACTGGAATAGCAGGTTACTAAATCGGGCAGGAAGAACAACTCGTATTAATAGTGTTCTAATGGAAATTCTACAACATAACTGGACTGTGATGGCTCCTATAATGCATATAATTGATAAAATCCAAGCTATTTGTCAGGATTTCCTTTAGGGACAAGGAAAGGACCTTAAGCCTAAAAGCTGACACTGCCACTTCAGGAAAATGGATTGAACATAAGGAATCTAAAAACCACCATAGACTCATTCTCTATGAAACTATGTTGGAATCTGCAGCAAGGTACAAGTCTGTGGTTAAAGCTCATGTGGAATATGCCGTCATCTTATAGGACTTTTGACCCTTGGAAAAGATGTGCAAAAATATTCAAACTAGCTGAGGAAAATACTTTCATTAGGATATGATCGGGTGAGTGCAGCTTTTGGCTATCTAACTGGCCTCAATTGAGGTGTCTTATTGATAAATGGAACTCACACACTGAAGTACCACACCCTTATCTAAGAGTTAGGATTTTTTTAGAAGATAGGGCTTCATATTTGCAACTGTTTGGATCGGGTTTCTCTCCAATTATATTGCAGGGTATAGAAATCAACTTAGGATCACTGAACACCAGGATGAAATGATATGGAAGCCCAACACATCAGGTATTTTTTCCATACATTCTACATATGAACTCTGTAGGAGGTCAGCTCCGTCCTCCAATGTTATGAAAAAGGTATGGCATCAAATCCTTCCTAGGAAAATTGCTCTTTTTAGCTGGAAACTAATAAATAGCTTTCTACCATTAGTTGATGTAATTAGCACTTTTGGAATCTCTTCTGTTTCTATATGTCCCATATGTCTTCAAGAATAAGAAACTATGGATCGTATGTTTAATAGCTCTGATTTAGCAATCATGATGTGGACATATGCAAGAAAAATGCTTGGTATTAAGGAACCCCATTTCAGACAAATATTTGACAGATTATCATGGTATTAGTCATGCAAAAATGAATCCAAAACCAGCAATAAATTTCTCAACATAATGCCTAATATTATCTGTTGGTTAATATGGAAGGCAAGATGCAAAATGCTCTTTGAAGGTATTAGGAAAAACAATAACACCATGAAGCAGCATCTTCACAAATTACTCATTGACATTTTCTCTGTGTACTCTCAGAAAAAATATCAGGATTGTGAACATCTTATACAAAAGGGATTAATCCATATCCTTAAATAGACAAGGTTGAAAGTGATTAGGGAATATAAATGGGAACCTCCTGATATTGGTTTTAAATTGAATACGGATGAAACTTTCTCACATTCAACACCTCGTAAAATAAGCATGATAGTTAGATATTTTACATGCAAGATATGTTATCTGAGGGTTGATCAGGCACATCAGGCAACATGCTCATTGTATGCCGAGATCCTGGGAATTTCTAGGTGTATTAGAAAATGCTTAGAACTAAATTTCTATCAACTTATTGTTGAAACTGATTATTTGCAGGTGGTGCAAATGATGAACAGAAAAACAACATGGCCCTGGAGATTGCAACCTGAACTCATGGAGCTGGAATCACTTATAACAACATCATCAGTTAGGTGGCAACATTGTTACAGGGAACAAAATATAACTGCACACCAGCTTGCAGCTTTGGCTCAATTAAGATCAACACAACCTTAAAAATAATTGACTGAAAGAAACCTCAACGATGCCACGGTGCAAGCTTGATGTATCCATTTTATACGGTTATTTTAGGACATTTTGGATTCACTTTTGTACACTTTTGTGCTCTATGTGTGGAAATTTGCCTTGAAGTTCTCT
>JAULKK010016387.1:0-19898 GCA_032355705.1 Rubia peregrina
TTCCTTTATTTCCCATCAACACTTCCACATCAGCTTGCATTAAAAACCAATCCAAAAGCAAGTGTGTCATTTTCTCTGGGATGGAGGGAGTATATTTTTAGGGAATTTTACACTTCTAACCCTAACTTTAGGATGAAAGTGTCAATATAACCCTGCAAAACGAGAAAGTATCAAAATAACTCTAATTTTAGCCTGAATTGTGTAGCTATAACCTTTAGACATTATTCCGACGTTGACTTATCAATTAAGGTGTTGATTGGACATGAAATGACAAAAAATACCCCTTCCTCTCATTCTATCCACAACTCCTCCCCACCACCACCTCTCGCCACCACTCATTCTTCTTTCCACCACCATCTCTTTTTCTCTCCACCACCTCCCGCCACCACCCCATCTTTTCTCCACCACCTCACACCACTACCCCAATTGCCATGCATCAGCACCGGCTTCGATTCGTTAGAGGTGGCTAGCTCTAACACCTGTGTTGTCACCGAGACAGTGGTTGGTTTTGTGAACAGTTTGCCTTATTCTTCTTCTTCTCATTGCAAGTGGTGGAGGCAGTGTTTCAACTCTAGTGAGGGGTTGTCCCTAAATGAAGCCATCATAGCACTAGTGGAAACCAAACCTAATAAAAACTAGGTCAAAGATCATTGAAGTTGATAATAACATACGCGAGGATCGTGCTCTGCCGTAAGTTTCAATATTAATTTAATTTTAACTTTAATAAATTTTAGAATAATTTCAACAACTCATTTTTTTAAATCATTCGTTACGTTTTCTCCCCTAGCGAGCGTGTTAATAATGGTGAAATATAAGATGTACTTCAAACTGTTTAAGAAGGCGGTCTAAAACTTGCGTCCGACCTGAACATGGGATTAATTTAAAATCTGGGGGGAGGGGGAGCACAATACTTGAAACAAATCTTCATCAACAATAAGTAGCATTGGAGTTCTTGAATTATTCAAAAATTATAATGATGAATTAGTCATGTTTTTTACTTTGTTATTTTATTGCATTAGGTAAGTTGAAGAAAGGAGCGAAAGATACCCAATGATCATCTCCTGAGGAGCAACAGAAACGGCGTGATGAGATTAAGGTGAGGCTGTATCTACCTCTGGTTAAATGCATACTGTATATGTTTATAGGATTTTTAGCATTAATATATTTACATTATCAGTTTATTGTGTGGTCAGTGTAACAAACAGTATAAAGTTTTCTATGGTTTACATCTCTCTTCTATGAATTCTGCAAATCTGCGGCAAAATTTGCAAGTTGAAATACGTGGAGATGGTAGAAGGGGGCACCAAGTGATTGTTACAGCAAGCCCTCCTACAGAAAAAGCTATTGTTGCTGCTGAGCCACTTACAAAGGAAGACCTTGTCACCTGGCTTCTGGGTGCAAATGTAAGGAAATATGGAGGTTTAACCTTTAGCTTTTGTTGTTGCTAATTAGGAGTTCTTGCTCTGGTTTGCGGATTAATCTCGATATCACAGTAGGCATTTTAGTGTGATTGATGTGGATGATCATTTTTTTACATTAATATGGATAATTTCTGTTTAAAGATAAGATAAGTTGCATTAGTGGAGAAGAGGTGATTAAAGGCACCCAATCAAAGGCAGGAACCGTCTTTAATTGTGATCCAAAATAGGTTTCAAACTCGGAACTCCCTCCCAATTCACCCCTTTCAATTTAAAGGTGGTTTTTAATCAATTAAAGACAGTTATGCCTTTAATGAAAATTGATTAAATAGAACCGCCTTTAATTGAGTGTCTTTGATTGGCCTTTTGATTTACTATATAAATGAAAAGAGAAAAGTGATTTTATAACCCTACATAATTCACATAAGTGTCAATATAACATTTTGATAATTGAAAGTGTAAATATAACCCTAGATAGTTCATGTAAGTGCAACTTTACCCATTTCGACATATTTAGGCTGAAATTAGGTGAAAATCAAATTTATCCCTCTAAAAATAAAAATAAAATAAATGAATTTACTATTATACCCCTAATTCTCCTTCTCCTAAATCCTTACCCTAATTTCTTCTTATTCTTGGTCGCCGCTTGTTGAGTCATCACTTTGCTATTGGCAAGCTTTAATCTTCTCCGACTGTTGTACCTGTAAAACAACTATGATGCTAAGTCAGACAGGTCGACATCGTGACATACATGTTCCAACGATCTTTTCAGAACAGAGTGTTTCCAGGGTTTTCTTTGTGTGTAAGTAAAAAAAAGTGAAACATACCCTTCAGCATGTTACGTCCCTAGGTATATGATTTGGTGAATGAAGTGACAGGAGCTGTCACTTCATTAGCTGTATGTCATCTTCCCTTTTCCCCAACATGAGTCTCTGGGTTGTTGGGTTATTTCTTTAGCCAGTTGGGAAGTTCTATCTCATACCTTGTTAAGTCCCCCTAGCTTGAGTTCCTGCTTGGCTCTCCAAGCAGGTTGATGGGCTATGTTAGACACCAGGTTCCCCTTTGGGCCAACTTTGTAGACTGACCTTGGGCATGTCGACACTTCACTTTTCGCTGGAAAGCTGTAGTAATTAGAATTTTTGAAAAGTGGCATCTTTTCAAGTCATGTTTGAAGACCGCCACGTTTCTCTTTCTTGACGATGTGGTTGGAAATTTACTATTTCTTCGCTCCTTTTTGAGGTAACACAATTATACCTCCCGTAGTTTCCTTTTCCTCTTATTCTTATCTGTGACCCTTGACATGATTTCTTCTCTTCCTCTTATTTCTATCTTCTTTGAGTTTCTCTCCTCATTTCCTCCCTGTCAGTTTCTCCTTTTCCTCAAGTACCATCTATTTCCTACACCTTAGTCTTATTTTTTTTTCTTTTTCTTCCCGTCGAACCTAGTAGCTATCGTGTCCACCTTAGGGCCTCTTAAATCCCGTTCTTTCTGCTACATGAAAGTCGGCGAGTGTCATTATATCCTTCATCTCTGCGAGATGAGGGGTATGATGACATAAGAAATCACGTCATACTGCCCGGGCTCCAGTGAAACAGTACTATATGTCCCTCCGGGCATAATTTCTGTTTACTTAGAGTCATTAAAAATGGCATTTTTCTCTTTCCCTTGTCTGTATTTTGTCGCTCCGTCTTTGGCTATTCTAAATTGCACCTTATCGATCTTCCCCCAAACTCCCTGTGCCTCCTATTATGTTTTGAAACTCTCTGTCTCGCCTTTGGATTTACCCCGACCATTTTCCTTTTTCAAGTTTTCTGTACTGCTGCAAGAATGCCTCCTGATTGGTATTACTTCAAATTCCAGTCGGATGGGTGTAAGTTGTTGGCTGACTTTCCCACTAGGGTTGAGGGGACATGTTGTTCTGTGTGTATCAATGAGGAGTTAGTGTTTGGCGATGAGGCTCACATTGATATTTTTCTTGTAGCCCCCAAGACACAAGGTACATGTCCCAGTGCGACAGAGATGTCAACTAACTGCCACTTCATCTCTGTTATGGAGAGCCTGTCTATTAAGGTGGACTTCCTCCTGCATGACTTAGTTCTGCGTGCTGTCGGGATCTCATTTATGCCAGTTGGGGTCATTCTTCTAGGTGGTCCCGACGATCTTCGAGGTACAGATATGTCTGCTATCCTTAGTGTCTATTTTCATGTCTTCTATTGGATGCTCGTATGCACTTATTTTATTATTTTTATGCCTTTACTTGTATATTAACTTTCCTGTCAGACTTATCTCTGCTAGCTTGCTTTCTTTTTCAGAGATGTCGATCGCTAACATGATTGGTGACTTGTCGCGACTGTCTCAACGGGGTACCCCGAGTGGCTGATGATGGTGGCGAGGAGGTGAATTGCTCGGATCATACCATCATTATCTTATATACCTATGTGCCTGTGTTCATTGACCCCGATGAGACTGGCCACATGGAATGCAAGCAACGAATGACGGCTAATCGTTCCACGTAAATGGTGCTTGAAACTCCCCCTTCTTTGTGTTGCCCACACTGCTCCTCCGCCCTTCCATGCGTCTTTGCCCCCTCAAGTTTAAGGTCTCTACTTCCTCCTCTGGCTAGATTTGCTTCTCCTAACCATGGGGCGTCCAGCTCTTAGGTTCCTCAATGGTTAGAGGTTATCCGTGTTCCTAGCTCATGTCCTCCTCAATGATCGGAGGTTATCCGTGGTCTTGGCTCATGTCATCCCCCTTGGCCACTTCAATGCTTGGCTTCAGGATCGTGCCCTCAACGTAGCTTCTTTAGTCAATGTTGCTAATCATGGTGTCTATGCTCACCTCGAGGTTTGTATCCCCCATTTTTCTCTATTCCTTGATATTTTCTTCAGACGGTCTTTTCAACTGTCTCCCTGTTGGTTTTCTGCATCACTTATGTGCGGCCTTCGTTGTCTAATTGAAGCTGGAAGAATTGTCTGAGAGGGCTAACTGATGCCAAAAAACCATGCAATGGTTTACTACCAACCTACAGCGTTCTTAGGCTCGTGTTGTTATTACTGAGGGTGACCTTGAACTTAAGCGGGGGGTTTCTAGGTCTCTCCATATGGTTGTGGCTAAACTGGAGGCAGAGGTCCAGGTTCACAAGGTTTTCCATGATTGGGTCATTACACGCGGCTTTACAAGCATATATGCTAAAGTTGTTCAGAGCAGGCATGCCTCCGATCTTCTTGTGGACGTCTAGTTTAAGGCCTTTGAGCTGGACGCCACTCTAACTGATCCCGCGGGGGATGGTGCTTGTTTCCCCCTTAAAATTTATAATGGGGTGTTTATTTCCCCCTTTAACTTCATGAATGGCATATGTGCTTTTGTTGCCTATCTTTTTGCCGAACTATCATTTCTACTGTTGTTTTTCCTTATCGCCTCATGCCTTTATCTTCTCTTCATTCTACAAGTTTACGGATAAAGTACTTTTCTATAGTATTTTCATGTCTTTGCCTTTCTTTCTTGTAATTTTTATAGGTAAGGTGCTTTTCCTTACCATTTCAGACCTTTGCCTCTCTCTTTCTTGTGATTTTACGGGTAATGTGTTTTTCCTTACCATTTCAGGCCTTTACCTCTCTCTTTTTTTCTTTTTGAGAGTATATTGATAAGGTTCTTTTCCTTTATCATTTCAGGCTCTCATCAGCTTGGAAAAAGATGGCTAACAGCTCCCTGCCTGCGTTGGGCTAGGGTGTTTTTCATCAACTTGAAGAGGTTGGTTGATATCTTTCTGACTGCGCAAGTCAAGAGTGCTCTCACTTTCTTTGTTAGCGAGTTTATGGTTTTCTTCATTCTCTCCCGTGAGCTACTATTTGCAAGTAGTTCTTTCAGCTCTCACTTTTTGAACGTGTACTTTAATAGTTGCACTTCATTTCATACATCAAAAGATAATAACGCAGGGGTGTTATGTGAAATTCCCTTGGATCATACCTTTTATGGGTTTACAAAAGACTTGATCCATCAAGAATTTTGACCTCCCTGCCAAAATAGAAAGAAACTAGTCTAGCAGCTTATCATACCTTGGCATGCATAATATTTTCTCAGGTTGGTCATGTTCCAAGTACGGGGTACTTCATTCCCATCCATCATTTCCATCTTGTAAGCTCCTTTGCCCAGCACATTTGCTACCTTGTAGGGTCATTCCCTTGTGGCGTCAAGCTTCTTTTGACCCTGTTCTCGGCTAGCCTTGTTCTTTCTGAAAGCCAGCTCTCCCTGCTTCAAGCTTTTCTATCTCACTTTGTTGTTGTAGTGTTGCTCCATCCAGGATTTATATGTCACTTCTTTCAGGGCCGCATACTTTTTGTTTCCTTCCAACTCCTCCAGGCTGACCCTTATGGCTTCTTCATTTTCTTCGAGCGTCAGTGGGCATGTGAATCCCCTTCTAGGCACCACTATTTTTGTGGGATTATAGCTTCATCGTTGTAACAAGGTCTATATGGTGATTCTCCGGTTGTTGTTCTAGGTGTGGTCTGGTATGCCCACAACACGCTCATCAGCTTTTCTTCCCACTCGATCTTGGCTTCTCCGAACCTTCTCTTCCGCCCCTGGAGTATGGTCTTGTCTATTACCTCCGTCTTCCCGTTTTATTGATGGTGAGCGACAGAAATGAACTATTGCTTGATATTCAACTCCCTGCACCAGGATCTAAATGGCTCATTGGCAAACTGTTTGCATTATCGCTAACCATTATCCGCAAACTATGTTTCTCCAAACAAAGTTTGTGATCTTTCTTCCTGAGATGGTGCCTACTGCATCAGCCTCCACCCACTTGGTAAAGTAATCTATTGCCACCACAAAGAACTTATTCATGTCCACAACCTCGAGGAATGGTCCCATAATGTCTATCCCTCATTTGGAAAATAACCAGGATGATTTGATGTTGGTCATTTCTTCCGCAGATAGCCTGGGTAACTGGGAGTGTTCCTGGCACCAGTGACACTCATTAACCATCTTCTCAGCTTATGACTTCATTGTTGGCCAGTAATAGCTTACTCTAACATTCCTAAGCGCTAGGGTCTGTGCTCCATGATGGATGCCACAGATTCCTTCATGCATTTCTCGCATAATCACCTCCGTCAACACAGGTTCGGCACATCTGAGACACGGCTCTGTATACCCACACTTGTATAGCAGGCGATCCTTCATTGCATATTACATAACCTTTCTCTTGATTACTCTTTCGCTCTTTTCATCCATCGGCAGAGTCCAAGCTTCCAGGAAATTTCTCAATAGTGTCATCCAATTTTCACCTGTTCCCTTCACTGTCACCACATTTCCTTGATCTGTGGATCTCTCCGCTGGCTCCTCCACCAAGACAAATTTGGTTAGGTGTGTATGTGAGGAAGAGGCTAACTTGCTAAGAGTGTGGGCTTTTTTGTTCTTCAATCGAGGCATGCTTGTAATATTGAATTCTTCAATATCCCTTGTCAAGCTTCTGACCTTGGCTTTGTATTTAATCATGGTTGGTTCTTTTGCAGCATATTGTCCACTGTACAGATTTGCTACCATCATCGAGTCTTCATAGGCTTGTCACTTCCTTGCTCCCATCTTCGGGGCTAGCTCCATTTATGAAATTAGTGCCTTATATTCAACTTTGTTATTTGATGTGGGGAACCTGAAGCGAAGGGCGTAGGTGGCTTCTACCCCCCGGGGATCTAAAATTACTAGCCATGCACCTACTCCCTATACTTCGGATGCTTCGTCTATATGTAAACTCCATACATCCGGCCCTATCAGACATCTTTCCCTGTTTAACGCAGGCTGTCTCACCTCCCTAGCCTCCTTCTCCTTTGGGACCTTTGCTTGAAAATCCTCAATTACCTGGCCTTTCACAGCCTTTCAGTGGGGCATATTCGATGGTGTGTTCCCCTACCTTCACCGCCCACTTCACCGGCCTTCCTAACGCTTACAACCTAGTGAGTATAGATTCAATGGCTAATTATTCAACACTATTATCGGATGTGCTTGGAAGTATTGTCGTTGTCTCTTTGCCACGTGTACTAGTGTTAGCGCCAACTTCTCCTACCCTATGTATCGTCTCTCTGAGCCTTGCAGTGCCCAACTCACATAGTATACTAGTCTTTGTACCTTATCGTATTTCCTGATGAGTGTCGCGTTAAAATTTTCTTCTCTAGCTGCTACATATAAATATAACGTTTCCCCTGGCTGTGGGCAAGTTAGCACTGATAATTCCTTCGGGTGCAGCTTCTTCTTGGCGAAAGCTTCCTCCTCCTATTCTCCCCACTGTACTGCCCCTTTCTTTTTTATGCATCATTTCAAAGTTTTGAAGAACGAGAGTGATCGTTCTGTCGCTCTAGATAGGAAATAATTCATAGCTGCTAACTTCCCATTCAAGTTATGAATCCTCATTATTGTGCAGGGGGGCTTCATTTCCAATATGGCTTTGACTATCTTCTGGTTTGCCTGCAATCTGTCATTGGATACTTGTGGCCCAGGAACTTCCCAACTCCCACTCCAAACTAGCTTTTGGTTGGATTCAACTTTATGCATGTCTTCCTGAACTGCATTAGCGTCTGAGTCACATTTGCTATAAGCAATTCAAGTCTATGTAGTCCACGCACATCCTCCAGCTTCCGTCTGTTTACTTTACCAGGACTGGGTTGGCCAGCCAGCTCGTGTATGGGATTTCTTTCAATATATCAATTTCTACTAGTTGCTCTACTTCTTTGTTCACTGCTTCATTTCTCTCCCTAAACAACATCCTCTTTTTCTTCTTGACAGGACGGTAACCTGGTGTGACCTTGAGCTCGCATCATCCAATCTCTTTAGGTATGCCTTTCATGTCTTGTGGATTCCAGGTAAATGCCTGGATATTTTCTCACACCGTCTTTACCAGGCTCTCATTCACCTCCTTGGGTAAAGCCACTCCTACCTGTACAACTTGATTTTCCCCTAGCTGAAGTGTTTGTACTTCTAGGCCCAGCTCAGATGAGTCGTCTTCCCCTATTACCGTTGCTACTGTTCTTGACTTTCTTTCATGTCATCTTTGCTCCTGGGCTTCAATGTCTTTATTCTGCTTGCTCAAGGCAATCTGGTGACATTCCCTTTCTTTCTGATGGTCTCCCATCATGGTCGTTATTCCCTTTCCAATAGGGAATTTCAGCAATAGGTGGAGGGGTTAACAATGTGGTTAACAATATTCCCTTCAGAAGTGCGATGGCTGGTCTGCCCAAGATCATGTTGTAGGGATTGTTTGCTCTCACAACATTGAACTCCATATATATCTTCTTACTCTTCGGCTCATCCCCCACTACCACTAAGAGCAGTATGGTTCCCTCCGGCCACACTGTCCTATCTACAAAATTTACCAACGAGGTGCCTATTTGTTTCAACTTCCTCTTTGTGTTTTCATCTAGCTTCTCAACACAGTGCCAATACATTATGTCTAATGAGCTTCCACCATCCACATAGGCTCGATGTATCCTCCTTTCCATAATTTTCACCATGATCACAACCACATCGCCCCCTATTGGCATGCCTGGTATTGGGTCTTCCATCCCAAACAATATCGTCTCATCTGCTGCCAACCTCCCATCAACCAGTGTGGCTTGAAGATTCTGCCTGTAACGAGCTTTTCTTTGTGATTTTATCCTTCCTCCTGCACTTCTGTCGATGATGGCGTAGATGTCGGTGACATCCCTATCTATGGTATCATTTGTGGGTGTGTTTTCTCGTTGCCTTTTGTTATCTTCCCTCATTTTAGCTCTTGCTACTTCCTTCCCTTTGTTCATGCGCCCCTTCTCTAGGGACCTCTTCTTGTTCCTGTCTTCTCGAGACTTGTGGTGGCCTTCTGGACGACCACCTCATCCTCCCTTGCTTTGGTATGTGGTCTTCTTATGGATTCTGTACTTCCTTTTCTAAGTGCGCCAACTCTCCACTCTGGACGCTGTTTTAAATTGCTTGTTTCACTCATTTTTGTGGTGGTCATGATCTCCGTGATAATCGCATAACAAAGACGTGTCCCTTGTGTGTGAGAGGAATGCAGTTTCCTTGCTGGCTCTAGGATGTTCTTCGCATCCACTAGGGCAAAAATCTCCTTCGGCGTTTTGATGATTGGGGTGAATTTTTTGTCAAAGTTCAACATGTTGGGTTGGATCAAGTCTCTATCTCTCTCATATGCCTGTCATTACCAACCTCGCTTCTCCTGTTACCTCCACCTCTTTTCTTCTCCTGTCAGTGTTGTATACTCTGATAAAGTTCTCTACTCTCCTCATAAGCTCGTCAATATCTTAGGAGAATTGAGGGTGCAGTCTCTCAGGAGTAACTCGTGTTTGAGTCCATTCACGAACGTATCCATGAGAAACTGGTTACTCATTTCCTCTACCTAGTTTCTTTCATCGTTACACCTCTCTCAATATTCTGATAGTGAATCTGATGGTTTTTGTTTCACAACCAACAATACTGCCCTCGTCTTTTGAAACTTCCTCATCTGCATGATACGTGCTAGAAATTTCCTTCCAGGTGGCTAAAGCTATCGATCATCTCACCCTCGAGGTTCTTGAACTAGACTCTGGCAACAGCTATTAGGGTTGTTGCAAACACTTTGAACCAAATAGTCTTGGGTATCTCGAAGGGTCCATGTTAGTGGAAAATGTATGCATGTGATCTTTCGGGTTAGCTTCACCGTCGTACTATCCCTGGTAGGGGAGTATCTTCAACATGGGGTCTGCCATGTAAAGCTGAATTCTCTTTGTGAATGGAAAACCCCTTCCATTGTTTTTGGAAAGTGACTCTCTGTTCTCTGGTATACATCGCTCCTACTGCTCTCTCTCCTCCCCTCTAGGCATGGTACACGTCATCTCAGGTACCCTCCATCGCATCCTGACACGTCTTTGTACCTTCAACGCCAGTCCTTCTTCCAGGCACTGCTATTCTCTTCCTTCCCCTGGAGACGTTGTGGCTAGTTTCTCCCTCATTTTCTATCTATTGAGAGTCAGATTCATGTTCCCTCTGTTCGTGAAACAATTTTTCTGCCAGAGGTTATGCTTATTTGCTTTTGGACCCTCAGTTTCCCTTGCTTTCTCCCTTTTCCCATCTCTTTTTGCTTCTTCATCATTTCCCTTTGGGGGGTCATGATGGTCTGCAGTATCTTTGATTTTACCAACTCATCGGTCGTCTGGATCCTGTGTCGTTCCCACACTGGCATCAGCGTTGGCTCTTTCTCTAGGTTTGTGATATCATCTACGAGTACCTAGTTGAGCAAGATTTCTCCTAATGGTAGTCCTTTCATGTTGTTTTGAGCTTTGCTGATGTTGAAGAATAGAGTGATCCCCACAGACAGCGTCAATGTTAAGTTCTCGCTCTGCTACTCGCAAGCTTCAATCTTCTCCTACTGATGTACCTATACAATAGCTAGGATTCTAAGTCAGACAGATCGGCACTGTGTCGTACCTACTCTGACAATCTTGTAGAAACAGAGTGTTTCTAGGGTTTTCTTCGTGTGTAAGTCTTAAAAAGTGAAAACATACTGGAGTTTTTCTAGGGTTTTCTTTTGCATTTTACGTCACTAGGTATATGAGTTGGTGCATGAAATGACAAGAACCATCACTTCATTCGACGTCCCTTATCTTCCCATTCCCAAACATAGGCCCCTGGGATGTTGGATTGTTTACTTAGCAAGTTGGGTCATTCCAGCCCATACCTTATTAAAATAATTTAAAGAAATGAATTTAATATTATACCCCTAATTCTCCTTCACCTAAATCTCTACCCTAATTTCTTCTTATTCTTGGTCGCTGCTCAACCACCATCTATTCTAAATTTCTTCTTCTTACGCCAAAGTCATCATCGTCGGGGGGTCCTCTGTCACCGTCAATATCTCTCAAACCACCGATCTTGTCAGCCCCACCTGTCAATCTGGCTTTGTGAAGGAATTCAAAAATTCCACCCCTAACCATAACCAGTTTTACCCTTGGACCCCGGTCAATTCACAGTTAGTAACATTTTTCAATTGTGGACATCTTAGTGTTGTAATTTTTTTAAAGATCTGTGGTAGACATGGAACCATGGAAATTGAAGAGGACATATCTTTCAATAATAATATTTGTCAATTTTTTTACATGAGAAGCTCGACAGAGTATATAACTTGAACTACTTCCTGTGATGGAATATAATTACATAACTTGGTAGCTATTTTATACATATGAATAGAGTAACTATTCAAATCTCAGATTCTAAGTCCGAGGTATTTGGTATTCAATATTTGGTATCTAGACTTTGATAGAGTTAAATTTGAGAATTTCTTCTGCAGTGTGGTTCTTTTACATTTTAATTTCTGCAATTGGGGTATTCGTAGTACTGATTAAGGTGCAGATATGTTGCCTAAATTTTTTGAGAAACTCCAAAGTCCAAATGCTGGTGAAAACCATGATAGGTTGCCTCAAATTTCTAAAAAACTCCAAAGTCTAGATTCTTGGCTGGCGGGAGTGGCGAGGTCTGAACTGGCGAGTGGTGGAAATATAGTATAGCACCACCACTCACCAGTCAAATCAAAATAAATCTAAACCTCCCAAAAAAGAGAAAATAAATCGAACGTAGTACTTACAGTGTTCAGCTTCCGACAAATTATATCTTTTCTACGAACCTGTCAGTTAATGCAAAATGGGCAAGGCCTCAAATAGTCAAGGCATCCAAGAAGGGCACAAAACCATTTAGATTACTTGCCCATTTTGCATTAAGTGATAGGTTAGTAGAAAGGACAAAATTTGTCAAAAGCTGAACACTGTAAGTACTAACACTCACACATTCAATTTATTTTCTCTGTTTCTGGGTTCTAGATTTATTTTGATTTGACTGGTGAGTGGTGTTATACTAGATATCCTCGGCCGAAGTTCAGGAAGGGAGATAGAGGGATGGCGACCGGTGGTTAAGATTGGTTGGCGGAGGGACACTGGTTTTTAATGGTCACATCTTTTCTAGTTTTGACAGGTTGGAGGGTTTTTATAGAATTTCTCGGCCCCCTTAAAATTTCACTTACTGATTTCATGAATCTCTATTTATTTATTTTCTACGAGTGTAAATCATAACCACCGCCAGATTTAATAAGCTTTTATTACTTTTTTGTGCATTTTATGGTATCTTATTACAATCTGATTTTATAATTAATCATGTTTTGACTCTGACTGGTAGTAAATTATTTTAAATAAAGTAAAATTTAAATTTACAAAATATTAAAACCTAGTGGGCGTTAATTATATTACTCTAATATAACCTTTTTGGTGCATCACTGCATTACATAGCTTAATCAAACCAAAAAATATAGAAAAGGTGGAACTAATATCAGACAAAAAACTAAGAAGAGGTGAACTTATACTAGCTGCTGCTGCTTCTGGCGGCAACCGGGTAAATTTCAAGTTACTTATACCTTGTTCTAGGGTGTGATTATGTTTTTTGCCTCAGAAGAAGTAGGTGCTCAATAAGGGTTGGGCCAATCAGCCCACCTGACCTAAGTCGACCCAATCATAGAAGCCCGCTAGTGAGCCATCAAGTGGGCAACGAGCAGAAGCTGACATGACACGATCTGTCACATACGCCATCAAGAACCTATATAACATGGAATAGAACATTCTTATATGGTACGTTCACTCATTCCAACGATACACTATCAATAAACCCTGAAGAATACTCCGTCTAACAAGATCATCGGAGTAGGCCCGATGATACGTTGGCCTATCTGATTTAGGTCTAAGCTGTTTTACAGGTCACAAGGAAGCTTATGGCCAGAAGCTGATTTCAGTCTAGAGTCGGGCTCAAGGAGAACGCAACATTGGCACCGTATGTGGGGATCGCTCGATCTTTAGCATCCGCTCAGCTTACATACCATAGAAGCACCATCGTAGATCGAAAACCTTCTCAACCAAATGCTCATGGAGGATGTGATGCACCTAGGGGAAGAATTTATGTTGACGGTAACATAGGAGTGACACAGGCTTCAGACAACTAACGAGTTGATAGATAATTCTAAAATCTTGCAGACCATCATTACCTCGTAGAGGGAAATGATGAAAAAGCTAAAGGAAATGTAAGAGAGAGAGAGAGAGAGAGAGAGAGAGAGAGCTAGGAGAGTAGATGGCCCTGGAAGGAATAAACACTGTCTCAAGCCAAACAAGTTATTCCACAAACATGAAGAACACGAGATAAGCTCTCAACACACACACCCATACAGAGAGAAGATGAGGGCACAAGCTGCAGCACAAACAAAAACAAGGATACAAGGATACTAGGATGACGTCAGGAAGAAAGTCAAAGGCTGGATGTACGGAGCCACATCAGGATTTTATGAAAGACATCTGGCATGGTCCATACCGGCCCATGAAAGGAGCAAGCGAAAAAGACCAAGTAGGAGCGACGAAAGTCAGAGAGCAGCGAAAGATCCTCCAGGAAGAGAGGATGAGGGTCACTGCTCACAAGGAGAATCCAGCTCTATACGACAGATCCCCAAGCTGAAGATACCCCCCAACCTGGAGCAATACGTCAGGGAAGCAGACCCCGAGAACCATCTACACACGTCCTCCCCTAACAAGGCCACCTTCGTAATACCTGAAGCCATTTGGTGTAAGGTGTTTGCAACCACTCTCACGGCTGTGGCCAGAGTATGGTTCAAGAACTTAGAGGATGAGACCATAGACAACTTCAAATAGTTGGAAAAGAAGTTTTGAGCATGCTTCATGCTACAGAGAAAGTTCACAAAGATAAGGTCATAGTTGTTAGCCATCAAGCAAAAAAATGGAGTTGTTGTTGGAGTATTGTGAGAGATTTAATGGTGAAGAAAACCTGGTAGAGGATATGAGTAACCAGTTCCTCATGGATACATTTGTGAACGACCTCAAACATGAGCTGCTGTCAAGGGATTGCACCCTAAACCCTCCCAGAACAATAGACAAGATGATGAAGAGGGTGGAAAACTTTCGCAGGCAAACAATGTTGACAGAAGGAGGAAGGAGGCACATTTTTATGAAACCACAAGAAGAAGTGATATGGGGATAGATAGGCGTAAGAAGGAGAGACAGTCGATCCAGCCTAACAAGCTGAATTTCGATAAGAAATTCACCCCACTCATCAAGACCCCGAAAGAAATATTCGCATTGGTAGCTACTAAGAACATTTTGGATGCAGCCAAAAAGGTGAAGACTCATGCACACATGATATACAAGTCATTTTTCTGCAATTACCACGATGATCACGACCATATTACGGACAGTTGCATGCATCTGAAACAGGATATTGGCACATCTGGAAAAGAAGGCACGAGCAAACAACAAGGCCATATATCAAAACAAGTTAGGAGGAGATAACCGCTCAGGGAGCCAACAGAATCAGCGAGAAGAGAGAAACGGGAAGAGATCCCTGGAGAGAGACCGCATGAATAAATGAAAGAAGGTGGAAAAAGTAGAAGCATGGAAGGAAAACAAAAGGCAGCGAGAAAACACACCTACGGATGCCAGCGTTAGAAGAAAGGATTCAAAAATCTACGCCATCATCGGAGGGAGAACAGGAGGAAGAAGCTTTTGAAAAATTGAAATGGCACTTAAAAGAGCTACCTATATTAACCAGCCCGCAACCAGGAGAAACATTGTACCTGTATATCGCTGCTAGCAATGAGGCAGTCATCGCGACTTTAGTAAGGGATGATGAAAAGGTGCAGAGACTGGTATACTATATGAGCAGAGCTTTGCAGGGGCCAGAAAGATGATATGCATGACAAGAGAAGTTGGCATTAGCAATAGTGCACGCAGCCAAGATGTTGCATCAATACTTCCAAGCGTACTCGATAGCAGTGCTGATAAATCAACCGCCAAAGTCAATACTCACCAAACCTGAGGCCTTGGGAAGGCTGGTGAAATGGGTGGTCGATCTTGGAGAACACATAATCGAGTATGCACCGTGAAAGGCAGCGAAAGGCCAAGATGAGATAAAGCAAGAAATGAAGCCCGTGTTTACAAAGAGAACTTGTATGATCGGTCCGGACTTCTAAAGTTTTCATGTAAATGAAGCCTCAATAGTAGAAGGAGCAAGAGCAGGGCTTACAGTTTCCTATCCCCAAGGAGTAGAAACCACCTACGCCCTTCATTTCAGAATCCCCGACTCGAACAATGAAGTTGAGTATGAGGCGCTAATAGCAGGAATGAAGATAGCCTGGAAGATGGGAGGCAAAAAGTTATAGGCATATGGAGACTCGATGTTGATGGAAAACCAATATAGTTGACAATATTCTATGAATGAGCAATCCATGATGAAATGCAGAGATAAAGTCAGGAGCATGACAACATAGTTTGAGGAGTTTGATGTCACAAGAGCACCCCGGTCACAAAATACCCAAGTGGATGCACTCAGCAAACTGGCCTCATCAGTACATGATCATCTGACTAAGTCTGTTCTAGTAGAAGAGCTAACAAAGAGGTCCACAAAATAGGGGATCGTGGTTGCAGTACATGATGTGGGAGGAAACTGGATAACACCATTGAGATCTTTCCTAGAGGCTAGGATCCTGCTAGCTGACATGAAGGTGGTGAAAACACTGAAGAAAAATGTCTTGCAGTACGAAATATAGGATGGTAATCTATACAAACATGAATATGTAGAGCCCTGGCTTAGGTGCGCAAAACCTACCCTAGCCAAGGTAGTGTTGAGAGAATTACATAAGGGAAGTTGTGGAAGCCACCAGGGGGATCAAACGCTAGAATTAAGGATTGTTCTAGTAGGATAATGTTGGACAAGAATGAAAGTAGATTCTAAAAAATGGTCAAAGAATGCCACAGGTGCTAGGAGCACTCCTAGGTACCAATACTGCCCACGCAATAAATGACTAGTATCAGATCGGCTTGGCCCTTCACTAAGTGGGAGATAGGCATAGAAGGACCGTTCCCCGAAGCTGTGGGTAGGAAGAAGTTTTTGATAGTGACAATAGATTACTTCACCAAATGGGTAGAAGATGAAGCAATCGTCACTATAACAGGGAGGGAGGTCACAAATTTTGTCTGGAGAATATAGTATGCAAATTCGAGTTCCCACAGACTATAGTCAGTGATAACGGCACACAGTTTGTCTGAGAACCATTCAGCTCCTGGTGCAGAGAATTGGATATCAGGCAACAGTTCACTTATGTTGCTCACCCACAGGTAAATGGGCAGACAAGAGTGACAAATATGACCATTCTACAAGGTTTGAAGAAAATGTTGGGAGAAGCCAAAACTGAGTGGGAAGAGGAATTGACAAGTGTTTTGTGGGCCTATTAAACCACACCCCGAACAACAACCGAAGAATCACCATACAGGTTATGCTATGGCACAAAAGCCATCATACCACCCGTGATAACAGTGCCTAGCAGGAGGGTTGCGTTGTCGTTGACGATGGCGGATAATGACAAGGCTATCGGGAGCAACCTAGAATAGCTAAAGGCATGCAGGGAGAGAGCCCATTTAGAAGCCGCATATAAGTCTTACAAGAAACATCATTATAATAGTAAGGTGAGACCCAGGAGTCTGAAACAAGAAAAGTTGGCCCTTAGAAAGAACGAGCTAGTAGGGCACAAGGAGAAAATAAGCTGGATGCAACCTGGGAATGCCCTTACAAGGTGATTGAGGTGTTAGGAAAGGGATCCTACAAGCTGGAAATGATGGATGAAAAAGAAGTGCCACGTACCTGGAATATGGCAACTCTCGGGAAGTAATATGCATAATAAGGTACACGGTACTGGGTTCATTTCAAGTACCTCAAAGTAGCTGATAGATAGTTTTTTAAATTTTGCATGGGGAGGGCAAAATTTCTGGTGGATCAAGTCTTTTGTAAACCCATAAAGGATATGATCTGAGGGAATTTTGCATAATACCCCCGCAGCCATTATGTTTTGATGTGTGAAATGAGATGCATTCGTTAAGTAAAGACTCTAACAACTGGAAAAAAAAGTTGAAAACAGTAAGAGCACCACAATGGCCAATAGCCAAAGGGTTGTTAACACCGATGCTAGGGAAAGAAGGAACGATACAAAGGAGTTCATTCAAAAAAGAAAGAAGAAGCATTCCAAACCTCGCGCAGTCAAAGAAATGCTAGCCAGCCCAAAGGGTTTGATGAAAAACACCCCTAGCCATGCGCATGCATGGAGTTATTAGCCAACTTTTTTAAGTTAGCAAGAGGGAAAATGCCTGAAACGATAAGGAAAAACACCTTAGTCGAAGAAGACCATAAATGATAAGGAAAATCCCCTCAGTTGAAAAAGGCTGGAAGCAACAAGTAAAATCCCAGCAACAACAAAAAATATTCACTGAAAAGTATAAAGAAAGGAAAGGGGGAAGAGGTGCCCCAACCAGCCAACCATGGCCAAATAAAAGGGAAGAAAGTACTCCCTATAAAAGTTCAGCAAAATAGGAGGGAAAAGACACCCCTGAAAATAGTGTATGCCCCTTATGGGGGGACTTACAGATATCAAATAAAAAGAAAAATAAATATTGTTTTGTTTTCATCACACCATCGCCAGAATAAAAGGAAAAGCAAGTTGTCATGCTTCCTGTGTCCCTATCTGGAACATTCTTGTTGTTATCCTCGCCTTGGACTGCACCCCCGTCACCTATATCCTGATCTTGCACATCGTCACCTCCCTGCACCTGCTGACCAGCTCCACAAACTAGTCTGCTATGAGCCTTAACGGTAGAAGACCTCGCAGTGTGAGCCACTGCAGCATCCGGGTTCCAGGCTTCAAGCTCCACGACTGTCATCCCGAGGTTGAGCATAGATAAATAGTCTAAGATACTATGCTCTCTGAAGCGAACAAACACTTCCCCAAGCTTGACCTGTAGTTCCTCGGGGTCTGACACAGTTGTGTCCATGTCGAAGACCTTAAACAAAGCCGCCACGAGAAGTTCAAAAGCATGCTAACTCAAAGCCACCTTCGCATAGATGCAGGTGAAGCCACAGGTAAACACCCAGTCACGGAACTCCCAATACGTTTTGTTCTTAGCCTCGAGCTTCGTTAAAGCCACCTGCAAAGAGCTTGCAAGCCCCTGCTCTAACTCCAAATCACCCTCCAGAGTGGCAGCTCGAGCAGCACGGGTACGCTGCAGGTCAGAGACGGCCTCCTTAGCAGATTTTTTGGCCCACTCTACCCGCTGCTGAGCGTCTACCAGCCCATGCACCATTTCCTCCATCTCCAGCTGGATAATGAAGGCTTCGCACAGATGCTACAGAAAGACAGAAGAGGAAAATAAAACCATTAATGAAAAGTAAGGGACACCGAACAAGAAAATAGAAAGAAAAAGAAAGCACGAGAATAAACATAAAGGGGTTAGAGCAAATTTGACCTTAAGGAAAGCAAAGATGTGACGATCGGCAATATCAGCACAGGTAGCAACGTTAAGGGCACGGTCCTGGAGCCAGGTGTTGAAGTGACCAAGAGGGACAACATGTGCAGGGAACTCAAAAATGTGTAAGGGAACTGCGGATAACCTCCATTCCAGGAGAGATCCAAGAGCTAGATGCCTTATGGTCAGGACGAGTAAAGCTAACAAGAGTAGATGGTCGGGAGTGAGGGCTAAGAGTATGAATCGTAAGGATATTAGGCGCAACCACCATTAGGGGAGAGGGAGTCTCAAGAACCATTTCCACAGGCTACCTCGTAGTTCGTCGATGTTTCTGCTCTAGCTGCCCCACCCCTTTAGGGTCAACGAACATGGGGATAGGTCCTGAGGTGTCAGATAGGGTGATGATAGGCTCAAGATGGTTTACCACCCCCTTAGCATCATCGGCTTGGCGGGTGACGTGGTTGGAGGTGCCGTGACGAGATAGGCGTGACAAGTCACCGATTAAGCTTGCGATAGACATACCTGGAAAATGAGAAACAAGACATGCATTAAAGAAATTATAGGCTAAAAGGTAATTCATAAGCAACATACAAAAATTAATCAAGTATAAGGAGGCAAGAAGACAAATAGACAGGTAAGGAGACAAAGTTAGAGCCCTATACCCATAAGGTTGCCAGGACCGCCCTAGGGAACGACCCCAGTTGGAAAGAAGGGAAGTCCCACAATTTGCAGGATGGAGTCCCACAGGATGAACCCCACCTTTACCGACAATCCCTCCAGGATGGAGATGGACTGGGGTTTCACACATCTCCCCCGCGCTGAGACACTCTGCTTGCGTCTCAGGAGGGTCAGTCGGAAAAGAACTTGTGTGGATTGTTGGACCCATCACCAGTTTTTTGTCTACAAACACAAAGCATCGTTTCCACTCAACACGGGTGGGAAAGTTGGTCAGAAGTTTGAACCCATCAGGATAAAGTTTTAAATAATACCAGTCGGGAGGCATTTGGGTAGGTGTGAAGAAGACTCTAAAAAGGGGAATTGTTGAGGTAAAACCAAAGCCGAGACAGGATTTCAAAGCCTGAGAGAAGATGCGGGGAATTCGGGGGACGGTCGGTGAGGCTTAACTCGTAGT
>JAULKK010016388.1:0-10042 GCA_032355705.1 Rubia peregrina
TCCAAATATTGGATGAATTCTTGAATGAATCTACCTTATCTAAACCTACCAAATCTAATTCTAATCAAAATAAAATTCTAAATTACAATATTTCAAAATTAATTCTAAATATGAGCACACTATCTCATTAGAAAGCCTGTTGTAAAAAGAGTATAGTGTTAAACTCCTAAAAATACTAAACTAAGAAAATTATAATAAATGATATTTTTGATAGTATAATGATGCGTCTCGAACCCGAGTGGACTAGCCTCCTTCTACCCCGACCTAGACCTGCAAGATAAATCCCCTGGAATTGTTCGAGGGAATTCCCTCTGATGATAAAGTTAGACACCAGTCTCCAATGATAAAGAATAAAATTAGAAAAACGAATAGAGAATGAATCTTTAACAAAGGACGTACCTGGCTATTTATATGCTAAAACCATGATAATAAATGTGTGTAACTGTAATACTTAATTCCTGCATAATTACCTCCTTAATTACCGCATCCTTTGAATACTCCATATGTTGACTCTAGATGGATTTCATCGGTCCATTCTTACCTGCTTATTGGACCACGACCCAGTATGAGAAGAGTATCATCAAGTAGTAGGGTGAAATATAATTTTTGTAAGTATACAAGCTAATCATATAATGACAAAACAACCCTAATAAAATTAATTAACTTGCACTTGATATATAATTTTTAAATTTTCCAATGAAAACAGAGGATAGAAGGGTAAAAAAGAAGAAAAAGAACTCGTCAAAAAATGTTTTACTGGGCTATTGGTCTAAAGTGCGACTCTCATGTCTCTAATTTTAACTAGAAGGACTAACAAAAAGTGTTGTTTTTTTGTTAGTGAACATCAAACAAATGTTTAAATATATATTCCATCATTTTCTGATAAGTAGGAGGAATGGAACGTGAATGAAACGGTATTAGTGTGGTGTTTCCAATCATGCATGACATGTGCATGCCATACTATTAATGTATATTCTTAGAAAATTTATTCAGTTCATTAAAAAAATCCATAAATATTTTTTTACTGGAGAATAAAATTTTACAATTTTATTTATGCACATTCAATGCACACAATTGTTTAGAGTTTATACATGCAAAGTTTGATTTTATGCACACAATTGTTCAGAGTTTATACATGCTTGGGAGCTAGATAATGAATGTAAAGTTTTGTCACAATCAATAAGGGAATTAGATAACAAGAAGGAGTAACAAAAAAGTGTTGTTTTTGGTAATGAGAAGGAAGGTCAAGCTCAGAAGAAAGAGATGAAGAGCGTTGACTTCTGTGCCTCTAGCTGGTTGACTTATGCTCCCCGTTCTGGTGAAAGAAGCAAGGTCTGCAATTGATGAATCCGACAACATTAAGGCCGATCAGTCTCTGTCACAGAAGAAAGTTAAAGTACTTTAATTAAAAAAATAGATTATTAATAATAATGTAATAATATTACAGTATAATGTTTTATCAATTGCAACAATCACTTACGGCCAAGATAACTTCTTCATGTTCTCAAATTGCTGAACATGTAGTCAAAAGCTGCTTTCAAACTTTGTGTCTATGACATCATACTTAATGCACTTGAAATCATATATTCACACTTTTCCCCCATATGATCGATTTCTCCATAACATTAAACATTGAACTTAAAATGTTGTTTTTAGTCATTATTAGCAGAGAACAATGTATTTAAAAGGATAAATTGTCCTCTCTACTAGAAAACAAATTTTCAAAACACTCAACCAAAAGAAAGTGATCAAAAGAGAGGCAAGAAAGACATCTTCCAAAAATGAAATAGGAGAAGCAAATATAGTGAAAAATAAACGAAAGTTTGAATCGATACAATTTTCTTTTGATAGGAAAATAGACAGGGTACATAAATGGCACAGTATAAGTTTAATTTTTTCAACTGTGCATGACAGGTGCATGTCATAGTATTAGTGTCATGTTTTGAACCCTAGTATTAATTTTATAAATTCAAATAAATTTTCAACCATAAAAATAAATTTAAATATTTAAGATGATATCTAAGTTTCATTGCTTTGCTACCCATTTCCACCACCTACCACCCCTGCCACTTTCCTCTTTGGAAATTCAAATTGCTCTTCTTCTTTAAGAATAATGTGCATGTTCAGTCATACGTCAATTCCTAGTTGAAAATTGTCATTGTTTACAAAGTAGTTAAGCTTTATTTACATTTACATATCCAATTCCAATACTGAAATTTATGCATGTTTTCTGCACTTAACTATTTGGATGTTGCTAATGCTTCCACATTGGATATGGAATCATAATTTATTTTAAAGGAAATTAAAAATATTTTCAATTTGAAATAATTTTTTATGAAAACAAAGATTAAAAAATATTAATTACACTTGGAGAATTATTATTTAAACATTTTGACAAGTGTTTCTCAATGTATTGATCTTGGCAAGGTTGATTTTTTTCAGGGAAAGTTAATTATTTGATTACCTATTTCCCGAAGATAATCAAATTTTTTTTACCAGAAAATGACATTTTGCAATATAATTGTATGCACATTCAATGCACGTAATTATCTAAAGTTTACAAATGCTTAGGTGTTGGATATTGAACTATAATGTTTTGACACAATAAATGAAGGACTGAGGTAACAAGAAGGATTAATAAAAATGTTGTTTTTGGTTAGTGAACAATAAACTATTGTTTTAATCTAAGAGTAATTAGTTGTTCTGTTGCACTAGAATACTCAGGAGCATGAATTCTCAGAGGTTAAGCTAATGTTAGTTAAATTACTTCTAGAGGAGATTAATTTTGGCAGAGACGGAATGGTCTACTATGTTGAAGAAGGGTAATATCAGGTTGCAAGGATGTAAGTTTGGTATCCATGTGTTGCAACCAAAATTTCTCGGCACCAAGTTTTCACTCATGGAATACAAAGAAGAAAACTCATGTAAAAAATCAAGTTTCTTTCTAATTAAAGGGTGGATCAGTTTACTGGAACATTACAAGGTGATCTTAGAGATTTCTTCATTTCAAACCGAATTTCAAGGTTTTCCAGTGGTACTTGAAGATATTAATCAACAAGATGATAAATCAATCAAGATGTGTTTAGGATATCTTCCAATAATAAATCACAACAAGAAATCAAGCACTAAGCCTACATCTCTACTACCAGATCTGGTCAATGTTGCTAAAAAACTGTCTAATAAGTTTTATTTGATATTTCAAAGGGCTTAAAAATGAGTTAGATCTCCAAATCGGTTTTGTCCTACTATTGTACTGTGTATTTCTAATCAATAATAATATATATATTTTATGATAATTGTTTTTTGAATCGATACCTTTTTCTTCGGATAAGTAAGGAGATATGACATGTAGATGACACGATATTAGTGTAGTATTTTTATTCGTGCATGCCATTATGTTATTGTAGTGTTTTAAATCACAATACTAATTTAAGAAATTAATATTAATATTCTACCATAAAAATGAATTTAAGATTTCTGGATCCTATCTTTCTTGTGACAATCCAACGGACTACTTAGGTTGCACCGAGTACCGTCCCATTGTCACCGTCCCTGTCACTTTTCTCTCTGAAAAATTTAATTTTCACTTCTTCTATAAGAACAGTGTGCATGTTAGTTTTTCATTAATTCCTGGTTTAAAATTGTCATTGTCTGCAAATTAGCTAAGATTTATTTACACTTCCAATTCTACTACTTCCTCCGTCCCAACCTATATTATGCACCAATCATTATCAAGTTGTTTAAGACCGTTAATATGTTTACCTACGAAGGTAGTTAAAAAGTTGATAAATGAAAACTACTTGTTACGACAAATTCAAAAATATCACATACGATAATATTGTTGCTCATATATCTTTTCAAATATGCGGTCAAAGTTTGATAGAGAATAGTGCTCAAAAAGTAAGTGGGTAATTTAAACTAGGACGAATGGAGTACTAGAGTTTATGCACGTTTTCTGCACATAGTTTTCTGGATATTGCTAAGGGTTTTGTGTTGGATATTGAATCATGGATTTATATAATAATAATTAAGGAAATTAAAAAGATAATTGAATTGACATTCATTTTCAAGATAACGACGACAAAAGAATTAATTATATGAGGGTTATATTTGGAGATTAATTATTTAAATATTTTACTAATTGTTTTCCAATATATTTTTCTTGTTAAGATAGATTATCCCTAAGAAAGTTAATTAAATGTCTAGTTCCAAAAAACTTCCATATACTTTTACGGGAAAATGTTATTTTGCAGTTTGATTTTATGCACGTTCAGTAAACGCAATTGATCGGAGTTTACACATGCTTAGGTGATAGATATTGAAGTTTGATGTTTTGTCACAAATTTTTGTTATCGACCACATCTTTAAAACACAAAACAATAAGCTACAAAAAAAAACTTAAAATGGACAAATTTCCATGAATAGAGAATATAGTTCAAGTAGTAGGGTATGAAATATAATTTTAGTAAGTATAAAAGCTAATCAAATAATGACAAAACAACCCTAAAAAATTGATAAACTTCCACTTGATGTACAAAATATTTTAATTTTCCAATGAAAAAAGAGGATAGAAGGGTAAAAAAATATAAAAAGAACTTGTCAAAAAACATTTTACAGGGCTATTAGTCTAAAGTGCGTCTCTCATGTCCCCACTTTTAACTAGAAGGACTAACAAAAAGTGTATTTTTTGTTATTGAATACCAAACAAATGTTTAAATCTATACCATCATCTTCTGATAAGCAAGGAGGCATGACACGTAAATGGCACGGTATTAGTGTGCTTTTTCCATTCGTGCATGGCACGTTCATTCCATAGTATTAATGTAATGTTTTGAACCAATATATTAATTTTAAAAATTCAAAAAAATCTTCTACCATAAAAGAGATTTTTATGCTCATAGTTCCCACCTGTCTTGTGACAATCCAAGTTACTATTTATGTTGCATCGTGCACCTTCCCATTGCCACTGCTGACCTCCCTCTTCACTTTACATTTGAAAATTCAAATTGTGCTTTTGCTTCAATAAAAATATGCATAATCTATCCTACATCGATTTCCGGTTGAATTTTGTTGTTGTTTGCATATTAGCTGAGATTTATTTGCAATTCCAATTTCTTTACAAGAGTATATGCACATTTTCTACACGTAAATGTCTGGATAATACTAATACATCCGCTTTGGATACTGAGTTTTTGATTATTTGAAAAATAATTTACATAAATAGGTAACAAACATAACATCCATTTTTATGAAAATGGAAACAAAAATAATAATATATTTGGGTTATATTAAAAAAATAGTAAGTGTTTTCCAATATATTTTCTTCGTAAGATTGACTTATTTCCGAGAAAGTTAGTTATATACCTATTTTCAAAAAAAAAATATCTAAATACATGAATACTTTAATGCACTTATATAGAATACTGGAGCAAGTGTCTGTAACTCCGCATCCGGTACTGTTGTAGTATATGTAAACTTCCAAACTTATGAGTATGCTCTAAAAATATTCTGAAATAAATCAAGAACTTGTTTCTTCATCGATTCCAGTATAAGAGCTTGATATTATCGTAAAGGTAAGCATTGCTCAAACTCGTAATGACCCAATTTGTTATATCATACAGTTATCTTACACATGATAATTGTTGAACTGAACTCAGTGAGATATTATAGTACTAATAAAATATATGTTATAAGTTCTAAAAATGTTTTGGTGTATGATCGAGAAAAATATGCAACCAATTCCACATAGAATATATCAAATCAAAACTATGGAAAGCATGATGTCGACAATCTGTGTGTGCTGATTAAAAACAATAAATAGATGGAAAATTAATGCTATTTTCCAGTATAACTTAAAAAATATAGGTTTTGTTCTTGTAGCACATGAGACAGCTAATGGTATCAATTTGTTTAGTACCTTCAATTATAGAGTGATATTTTCTTTAAAAGATATATGGACCATAAATGCTGAAAAGAGTTAACCTGTAATATTTTTGGTCTTATCAATTCATAAGCCGGAGCTATGAAAAGATACCATTAATTTAATGTTTTCATATAAGAATATCCTAAAAATCTTTTAAATACAGGAAAGTTTTTGACAATCAAATATAGAGTTTCATAAGGAAAACCACTACATAAAAGTTGTACCACTAATTCTTGAACATAAAAAAAAATCCTTAACAATAACTTTGTAATTATAAAAAATTGATATTGATGAATTTAAAAACTGATATTGCAGGGATGTAAGTTTGGTACACATGAGTTGTAACCAAAAATTTTAAGTACCAAGTCTACACTCATGGACGACTATGAAGCAGAATCATGGCAAAAATCCAATTTCATTCTAATTAGAGGGCGGATCAAACCACCAAAATATTACAAGGTGACCTTAGAGATTTCTTCATTGCATACAGTATTTCAAGGCTTTCCAGCGGTACTTGAAGATGTTAATCAGCAAGAAGATAAATCAATCAGTGTGTTTTTAGGCTATCTTCCGGAAATAAATCACAACAAGATCCCATGAACTGAGTCTACATGTCTGCTACTTGATCTGGTCAATGTTGCTAAAAATTTGTCTAAAAATTTATATTTAATATTTCAAAGGGCTCAATCATGAGTTACATCAATAACTCAGTTTTGTCCAACTATTGTATTGCGTACTACTAATCGATAATAATACATCTTTTATGATAATATTTTTTGAATCAATACCTTTTTGTTTTGATAAGAAAGGAGATATGACATGTAGATGGCATTCTATTAGTTTAGTGTTTCCAACCGTGCATTGAATGTGCATGCCATAGTTTTAATTTATTTTTTAAAAATACAATACTAATTTAAGAAATTAATATAAATATATAAAAATGAATTTAAGACTTCAAGATCCTATCTTTCTAGTGACAATCCAACGGACTATTTAAGTTGCATCGAGCACTATCCCATAGTCACCTCTCCTGTCACTTTTCTCTTTGGAAATTCAAATTGTACTTCTGCTATAAGAAAAGTGTGTGGGAGGTCGTCGCTGTATCTCTCAAAGATGTAATTTATAAGCCCTTTTTGCTTACTAACTACAATTAAATAGATAGTAGCAAGTCAGGTTCATCCACGGAGAAGAGGGATATTCCAAAGCGTTTGCACATATAAGGGTGAATATAAGCCAAGTTATAGATTTGTACATGCATATAAAATCATGTAAAGTGGGGGGTTTTTGTGTTAGTTTTCTAAGTTATGAAAGTAAAAACAAGATAACTAGCAAAATCAAGTAACTATGCTAATCATGCAATGATGATACCTGGGCCCCGACCCTTCGAGGCCCGTGAGCTTCGAGCTTAGGGTATCGTCTAAAGTCCAACTCGAGGCCCATAAAGGAACGCGTGATCCAATCCTAATTAAGGATATTATTGATTCCTACAAGGAAGCTATCTCGAGTTACCAATTATACTCCAATTACTATACTTGTCAAATAAGGAAAGGAGCTCGAATCCTATTGAAGATCGGGTTCTCTTCCCCTATAAATACACATGCCTTGTAAGCCTTTAAACCATTAAATACTCTCTCAATACAACGCTGATACTAACTTAAGTATCGGAGTGTTTACCCCCCAGACACCGGGGGCATTATCTTGCAGGTCGGACACGATTCGGGGATCACGAAGAGAGGCTCTTTTCGGTGGAAATATATTCATCACATAGCATTAGTGTTAAAACCCTACTTGACTTCAAAGTCAATTTTCTTATAGTTAATTAACTTATTTTTAATTTAGATTTTATATTTTTTATACTGTAATGATACTCTCAGTGATACTTTCATAGTGAAATATCAAAGTGAGTAATGTGACATTAGAAAAATGACTACTATATTCTTTGTTAGTTACACAAAGGAATGTGATTAGTGATTTAGTCTTTTCATTAATGCCACATCATTCACTTTGATATTTTACTATAAAATTTGACTGAGAGTATCATTATGTTATATGTTATTTTATACCTCTATTTATAACCAAGAAACCTTTTCACACTTCCTTTTAAAAAATACATAATTTTATAAGTTTAATTAAATAATTATTGATTTTTATCAATAGATATTTCATATTTTTATCACTATGTTTTTTTGTAGCTAAAGTATTTCTATACAATAGTTAATACTTGATAATATTCGTACCGATGTATGGATTATGAACGAAAATTTAAGTATATAAAATAATTTATAATTTACATAAGCAATTAGTTGTTATCATATGTATATGAGAATTACACATGCCGGAAATTTTTATAATAAATCAATATATTTATTAATATTATAATCCATTGAATGAAAGAAACTCAGCTTGATCTTTGTCGACATGTACATATTTTATATAAAAAAGTATAAAACTGTATAAAAATACTTATACATTATTTTTAAAAATAGTGGTAAAATAAGAAATGTCAGTTGATAATGAATGAATAATTAGATTGAAGTTATAAAATTATGTTTATTTAAAAAGGAATTACAAAAAGTATGTAAGGAGATGTTTTCAAAGAAGAATAAATTATAACTTTATTGATACGACCATTTTATGCGATGATTTTGTGACCCTTTATACTCATTTTGGTTTGCTTTTATACTTTGGATGATCCATTTTACCTTGAAATTCTATTACTAGAGTTAAGAGCAACTTTAACGCTCTTATCACTTTTAAAATGGATTTTGTGAGACGAGGTGATTGTTGGAAGATTTGAAGATCATGAAAACTCCATTTTGAAGACAATGTAGACTTTGAAGACCTAAAGAAGAGAAGAGGAGACTACTATACTTAGACAAAAAAAGAAGTAAATTTGTAAGGGCAGAGTACTTTAGCCGTCGTGAGTCGCGACGGTCCTTGGACCAGACTTATTTTTTGGAAATTTTGTACTATAAATACTCACTAATTTTCTCTTTCTTCCTCAACTTTTCTCTCCCGATTCCAGAACATAAAACCCTAGTTTGTCCATATTTTCCATCTTAGTTTCTTCTTTGATTTCATGTTTGAATTTCTTTTGTTAATTAGTATGAATTCAAGTAGCTAAATATAACCTTGGGAGCAATTGATTTAGACTTCCAAGTACATATCTTGAGATCTATGTGTAAGCTATTTAGTGCTTTGCTATTGTGTATTTATTGTGCTTGAATTGGATTGTTGAATGCATTAATGATATTGGAAGTTTGAGTATATGAATTGCTTGTATGATTATGTATTAGGGTTTGGAGAAATTAGCTAATTCTCCCTTATTTTGATATGAAATCAGACAGCATGAGTTAGAGCTTCTGATATTGTTGATGATTTGATGAATGCTAGATAAATGTGACAATGTTTAATTCTTTGTCATGTTTGTTTTGTGTAGCGATGAGAGAGGTTTATGAACGTTAAAAGTTCTTCACTAATCTTGTAAAAATGAATGAATTGGTTCAATGCTTAGATGCAGTGTTGTATTTATAAGTGTTACCAAGCTTGTTGATTCTTTTGAAATGAAATCCAAGAGAATGAGTTAGAACTTCTAATGTTGTTGATGATGTGATGAATTCAAGCTAAATGTGATAATGTCGAATTCTTTGTCACATTTTTTTTGTGTAGAAAATGACAGAGGTTTATGAACGTTGAACGTTCTTGACTAATCTTGTATAAGTGCATGAATTGGCTCAATGTTTAGATGCATTGTTGTGTTTATAAGTATTACCAAGCTTGTTGATTCTTCATACTTAATGTCATTAATGGGATACCTTTAGGCGTTGAACGACTAAAGGGGTCATTAGGTGAGGTTTAGAGAGAGATGTCGAATTCACTCTTGTAAACTACTATCAAAGAAGGGTAGAAGATTTATCTTCACAAAAAGTAGTAAAAGTGTTGAATAGGTTATATGTTCAATGATAGATAAAAGGCTTGGAAGTATAAGTCAATTGCCCCCAAGATCCAGTAACTCGTGTTTAACCTCGTTTTAGTGATTATTGCTTAATTAGTATATTTACATGGTTTGCTAGTTTAACTTGTCTTTAAATTGATAACTTAGAAAAACCAATCCACCCC
>JAULKK010016397.1:0-10042 GCA_032355705.1 Rubia peregrina
TATGACTTCATCCTAGCCCCTTAATTGATAAAATGTTAATTTCTTTTCAATTAAGTCCCTAATTTATTACAAAATTATATTTTGAATGTGTTAAAATGGGATATAAATTGAGCACATTAGCCTTCTATATCTTCTACCATTCTTGCGAATGGCCTTCAAATATGTTCTACCACCCTCACGGATGGCCTTCTAAAATATGATGTCAAATACTCACGAGTATTTGGGTGACAAGCTCACAAAGGAAAATCTAGGTGCTCGTGAATACAAAGTTTCCATTAGATTCAATTAATTATATAAAACTCAGGATTTAGACAAGAAAATCAATAATAGTTGTCTAACTCCGTTGTGTAAACTTAACTAAAAATAGCAATCAACCAAACAAAACATGACAATAAATGCGTCAAATGTATTGGTAAATGCATGCATAAAGGTTCACATCAGGTGGCGAGGTGGTGACGAGTGGCAAGGTTGTGTCTTAGTGGTGGTGCGGTGGCACTGGTGAATTTTTTATCGTCGGAGGAGGTTTTCTTTGAGGAGGCGCTGAAGAGGTGCCGGCTGCGGAGGATGTTCCTAGCAGCGGCGGAGGAGTGGTGATTCGGTGGATCAACAATGGTGAAGAAGGAGAAAATCAGGATATTACAGGTATCAATTTTTATCTTCTTAGTCAAGGGTATTTCCTTCATTCCTCTTTCTTGTCATTGTCGGAATTTCATGGGTCAAAGCCGGAATTAGGAAGTTTTACTATATCGGCATAAATTTTTTGAAAGTTAGGGTACGATTGCCACATACAATAATTAGTTAGCGTTAAATTGGCACTTTCATGCAAAAGTTAGGGTTATAAATGTATCCAAAAATTTCAAATGTTGCAGATTTTTGTTTATCGAGCTTTCTAGCTCAAGTGAGTAATCTCACTGGAGAAACACTTCATTTATTTTTATTTTAAATCAAATAAATTAACCAGGCATGTAGAAGGTTTGGGATATTTCGTTTATCATAATATCAGGCTTTATGTATTTATTATTAATTATTATGAATATCATATGCAATTTCTCCTATACTTTTTGACTATGTGACCTTCGTGTTGTATATTTTGGCTTACTTGATTACTTTCTTGAACGCGATATGATATTTGGTTGGGTATATACTCCCTCTGTCCCAAGATTAAGGACATAATTGCTTTTTTCACTGTCTTCAATGATCATGTTTGACCGTTGATATCTCTAGCTACAAATAATAATTTCACATAAAAAATTGATATTTAGAAAATAGATATTAAGATGAATCTAACAATATCTCACATGATATTTTTATTATGTAGACATTAATTTTTATTTAGGGTTATTTTTTCAAATTTGACTTGGAAAAAGTTATTGTGTCGTTAATCTTGGGATAAATGGAGTACTTGATTTCTTAAATCAATCGCTTTCTTGAATTCTATCTTCCTTGAACTTGATATTGGTCAGTTGTGTACATGATCTCTCTGGACCAATTACTTCCTTGAACTTGAACTTGGTAGATTGTGTATTTGATCTCACCGGACCAATTACTTTCTTGTACTCGTGCTTGATAGGATGGCCCCCGACCAGCTTACCTTCGAAACCGATGAGTCAGTAACATGATAGATCATTCAGCTAGATGTCTAAGAAGGTCTTATTCATACTCTCGAGATGTACCATGTGCAGCATACAGTTCTTTCTTTCTTGATGGGCATGAGTTATCGATGTTGATCCATGAGATTTCTTGCTTTCTTTCTTGATTTTTTTAATAAAATGCTTGTTTGAAGGTAAGTTGGAGTATAACTAGGAATCCAACAATAGTCTCATTGTAAAATATGAACAGTTGATCTTATTGATGGTTTAAGGGTACAATATATAGTTATCATGTACATAATCACAAGTGAAAAAGGATTCGATCTAGGGTACAAGATATACACAAAATATCTCATTAACACTCCTCCTCAAGTTAGAGCATGTGGATCACGAATACCCAACTTGCCAAGAAGAGTTTGAAATGCCGGTCGTCCAAGAGTATTAGTAAACAAATCCGCAGGTTGACTGGAAGTGCAAATATGATGGGTTAAAACTTTACCAAACTTTACCATATCATGAATAAAATGACAGTCAATCTCAAAGTGTTTCGTACATTCATGAAACACGGGATTGGATGCAATATGAAGAGCTTCTTGAATATCCCAGTATAAACGTGTAGGAGAAGAGTGTCCTACGCCCAAAGATCGAAGAAGCGACTTAAGCCAAAGTAACTCACAAAATGCAACAATCATAGCACGATACTCCTCTTCAACTAAAGATCGAGAAATAGTAGGTTGTTTCCTTGTTTTCCAAGAAAAAAAGGATTCTCCAAGCATAACAAATATCTAATCAAAGAACGACGCGTAATAGGGTAAGCTTCCCAATCAGAGTCACAAAATACAGTAAGCTGGAGTGAGCTTTTAGCAGAGAGAAATAAACCTTAACCTGGATAGCTCATCAAAAAGTGTAAAACCCACAATGTAACCATCATGTTTTCCACAAGCGGATGCTTCATAAATTGCGCCAAGTCTACATAGAATAACTTAGCTCTGGGTGAGTGATCGTAAGATAAATTAACTTAACCAAAAACCGTTGATATTGTGCTTAATCAGTATAAGTCGTTCCATCTGCACTCGCCAAATTACGTTTTTGTTCCATCAAAAAATTAGTAGACTGGCAGCCAAAGACGTTTAACCACCATTTGCAAACCTTATTAATAATCACCTTAGACGTTCAATGACCATAAATATAATTCATCAATGAAATTATACACGAAAAACCATAAATTTGATAACAACTACATGCATTTTACCAAATGCCTAGCCATTTAGCCTAACAAAACATTTATTAGGCTAAACCTAGAACAATCAACATTCAAAATTCAACCTCTCATTGCTACCTTAGGACAAATATGATAACAAACCACATTAACATACTCATTTAGCAAGATTAACATCACATTACACAACAAGAAGTTCTAATTCCATGTTCTTGGATTTATGCCAAAAGTGAGAAGAAATTGTACACTTTCCTAATACCCTAACATTAAATCATACAAATACTTCATATTATCAAACAACCCATAGCATAAATGAAGTATAACTCAACATTAATGGCACAATAAATGCTTCTTATTAAATGTTCAAGAAAGAGCAAAATAGGGAGTCTCACTACATATGGTTGTAAGCTTCAATAAATTGCTCCCAAATGATGAATTTAGGTACTACAATCCATACTAATAATCAAAAGAAAATCCAACATAAAGGGATATGAAAATAGATGAAAAACTAAGAAAAATAGGGTTCTTGATAAGGAGAATTTGGCCAAAGAGAGTATATGAGAAGTGGGTGGAAAAAATTCCTTGTATAGTACAAGAGAGGAAAAGAAAGACAACAAGAAAAAGTGCAGCAGGATTCCGTATGGGCGAAAATGGGCTCGCCCGGGCGAGCTACCTATTTTCACCCTTCCTTATATCGATTCCTCTTTGCTTTGTCGCCTTGCCTTCTTGCCTTCAAATATTTTATTCTTCTTGTCTTTTATCTTCAATACCTTTTTATGATGGCTTCAATCTTCACTATATTTCCTTGTCTCACTAAACTCCCTAGAAAAGTTATAAGACCACGAAAGTCTCTCTTAACTCTCCTAAGAGAATTTCAAGGCAAAACTCAAGATCTATAGCACAAAAGTATACAAAAGGTGAGTCCAAAATGTCCTAAAACTACTATATAAAATGAACACATCATCATTCTGACTACGCAGTTGGGTATTCACAACGAATTGTTTGTCAAACTTACTATGTCACCCCACTGAAGAAGAACAAAGATGATCACATTCATCCTATTTCTTCTTCAGTTGATCCATCAACTGGTCAATACGAGAACACTGCTTATCAATAAACAACGTCTTTTGATGACCATTGTGCCCTTTGTTTTCAGGAAAATTCTTTGCTTTCTCTTACTGACTAATCATTTTAACCAAGCCAACTATTGTCGATAAATAAGGTTGGTGCAGAATCCTTTCAACTCCTAAATATAGTCTTGTGATTTTTTACAGTCTTCTTCTATCCAAACTCAAGATTGTTGATACTAAGTACTATATACTTGAGACGAATACCTAACGACAACCCCTATTCCTGGATGTGACTAGGAAGGTTGAGCAAACGTAAGTACACACCAATAGATTCAAGATCAACTAAGCTACGAACAATATCTTCATCGAGAGATTCAATGTTGTAACCTTCGGGTACAAACTTACCACAAGGGAAAATCGTAGATGAAGATGGAGATGATAAAGAGGTAGAGACGTGTCATCCAAGATATAATGGAATAGATTCCAAAGCAGAATAACCAACACTATAAAAATATTCAGACAAAAGCAGCTCAAGGTATCCCTTGGATAAGAACTCAGTAGCTTCAACCAATCTAATAGGGCAATAGGAATTGGTGGATGCAAACTGAAGATGATGCTGAAAACAAACACTAGATCCTAACGAAGTCAAGATGTTTTATAAACTTATTGTCGACCAAAATATCAAAACCCTGCATATGAATAAATACAAGGAGAAAGTGAAAAATTAGAATTGATATACCAAATTAAGATCCAAAATAGTACATATAGTGTAGACATACATTAAAGTACCATTATATGTTACAGCTAAAAATGGTCTTAAATTTAGCCATGACACAAAGATCAAGTAACATTAGAAAGCAAAACGGCTGAATCCTGGATAACAAGAGAATAATCCTCCTTGTTGGCATGCTGGGAAGAACCCTCCTTGTTCTCATGCTGAACAGAACCCTCCATGTTCACATTGACCTCTGGGTTAGAAGAGGGCTCAGGATTAGGAGAAGCAAATGGAAGATCTTCAAGATACTCAACTTGACATTTTTGTAGCTCAAAAAATAGACGGAAAGGAGCAAAGACTAGCACGACGGAATAGTATAGCATAAGGGTGTTCACCATCAGAAATATTTTTCACAAACTCAGCATTAAGACCAGCTTTCTGTTTCTCTAGTATTGCTTCAAATTTGGCCACTGGAGGTAATTTCTTCGCCTTCAAGGTGGGATCCAGCTTCCGCAACACCACTAAGACTTCATAGTAACAGATATTGGAGCTAGAGATCTCCTCTAATAGATTGAAGTAAGACTTTGTTTTAAAATTGATCTGCAAGAATCTGGGGATAGCTAGGCGAAGCAGGACCCTTAGTCCACATTTCCTCAAACTCAGAGCGGAGTTTATTGGCTTCTCCTTCAGCAGCCTACACATGCTTCTTAGCAGCCTCGGGCAAGATCTGCATAGCCTTGTGTTCCTTCTCACCAGCGTTGTACTTATCTAGTAGTGAATTATCCTCGTTAGAAAATTGGGCAACCCGCTCACCAACAAGTTGAAGACTCTCACCAAGCTTAGAACATCAGACAGAGAAAGACACGAATAAACATATACAATCAAGCATAGAAATAAGAGAATATTGAAATTAAACCAAAAAATCATTTCAGAGCTACAACGAACATACTACAGCCATAGAATTGTGAAGAGAAAGCTTAGAAAGAGCAGCATGAATGGTTCCCTCTATCAACAAATTACTGCTTCGCGGCGAGGGCATATAATGGGAGTGGTTAGAGCGACCTCTCTTCAAAGAGGATCCCAAGGCAGTCGACGAACCACCACTCCGTTTCTTTCATTTCTTCTCTTTAGTAGTGACGGCAACATCTTCTACAGACACCCTCTCTCCTTATGCTGCCTTACCATTACTAGATACTAACTGAGAATTTGTTTCGATGAAATTCCCTTGAGAGACATTATCAGCAATGATATCATTTATTTTGACAGGCGTGTCCTCAATCTATTCGTTTTAGTCATCAGAAATAAATGACCTGTCAATAGAACGCCTAGCTAGATCAATATATGCAATTCAGTATACAACACAAGTCAGATGAACACACGAAAATAATGAAGCAGTGTGAAGAATAAAGGATAAAAGTAAGTATGACATGGTGAAACGAAAAGATAACAACAAACAAACACCTTTGCTCTCAGAATCAGCATGACAAAGACATATCGAGTGTTCATTCAATCTCGGAGTTAGCATTAAGTTGAACCCATGGCTTAGGAAGTTTGGATTTGGGAACATTATAATTCCAAACTGGAAGGGTCTGTTCACACTCATTACATAGTTTTACATATTTATTATTTTTGTGCCATACTTCAAAATTATTTGGCAACCCACTGACAAGCTCAGCGGTAGGAATGACAGAATAAAAAAGTGAATTCATCATATGAGTTTTTTTTACCTTGGGAAGTTGATACAAGCTACAGAATAAGTCAATCGAAAAAGGAATATGGTCTTATTCACACACATGGTAGATAACCTCAATGATCGCAATACCCTTAGGATAAAACTGAGATAATGTGATTCAATAATGTAACAATAAATCTATGATGTGTTGGGACAGAGGAAAAGCAAGTCCAAATTTAAGATAATCTAAATAACAAGAGACGTAGCCCAGAGGAGATGTGTGAACACTCTCAAAGTTATCAGGAGCTCCAAGCTCAATTGAAGAAATGAAAGGAAAAATATTATTAAAATTTTCAAAGTAGTAATCAGAAAGAATACTACTGACGGCAGAAGAACCGGTGGGATGGTAGGAATTCTTCCCAGAGTTAACATTGTCAACCTGGACATTCTCTACGGAAGAATCAGCAAGACTAGGGGTAGACATTTGAGCACACATGGCTCCTAGGATCCAGACGAAAACCCTATTAATTAGAATTACAGAATGCAGGGAGTATATTCTTTGAAACTCGAAAAAAGAAACACAGAATGCACACCAAAAAAACAATCAGAGAACTTCCGGACCAAAATTGAGAAACAAAATTATTAGAGTGGAGACAACGCACAAATTCACAATTATAAGAATTGTTTCAGAAAGAAAGAGAAGATTAAAGTCAAAAAAAATTATGAGTTGGCGGAAAAAAGACTGGTGAACAGGAACAATAGAGAAGAGAAGATGAAGATGAAGAATTCAGACGAGTGAAGAACCAATAAATTTTAAAAAATTATTTAAGACACCGAAAAGTCAAGAGGAGTTAAATCAGCCAAAAAATAATGATGGATGTTTGGAAAAAAGTAAGTTACCTTTTTGGGAATACGAGAAGGAGTTGGTATATGAATAGGTGTGATACACTGAGTAATGATGGAGTTAAGTTGCCAAAATTGAAAAACTTATAAGGTAAGGAAAGATAACGGCAGGACAGAAAAGACGGAACAGTACAACAAATAATGAGGAGAAAATCTCGGCTCAGAAAGACAAGATGCAACAGCTAAAGCTTATCAGAATTCCTACACTTTCAAAATTCATTTCAAATGTTAGACAACTAAACGAATTGGCAAGTACAGCCAAGAAACACACAACACTTTGCGAAGAGAGTTTAAGTTGATGTGATAAAGAACATGTTATTATAGTTCAGAGAATAAACAAAATAACAATTCACACACATTATACATGTACAATTCATGTTTTATTGACTTCATGGCTGGGGAGCTTATGGTGTGTACCTAGCCCATGAGTTAGAGGTTGTGGTCTTTAGGCCCAGCCCACGGTTCAACCATGAACTAACAAAGATAGAACCATGTCCAAGAGGAATCAGATACGAACCAAGAAAGGTGGAGTCACGTCTAAGACTCAGCCACGAATCAAAATTATAGAAACCACGATGCAACCCACGATTTGAAATCCTAGTAATGCAGAGCCATAACTACAATCTACTATAAATACAAGGAGAGCAACACTAGCTTAAGGAACTCTTTCCCAGGAATCACTTCCAGGATCTTTCTTGTAGGTTCATATTGACTGCAAGGTGAACATCAACCATTTTGCCTGGCCGGGAATACAACATCAACCCCTCCCCCACTTGTTTTTATACATCTATACATAAATATAGGAAAATCCTTATCTACCTTATATGCATAAACCCTTAGGAAAATCACTCTTCTTTGTGGATGACGTCGATTTACCACTATCTACTTAATTGTATTTAGGAAGCACTTTAGGACTTATAAATTATAATTTTGAAAGGTACGGCGACGACATCCCAACTCCATATTTGGTGTGGTTATGCAACGTATCATAATGTCTTCTATTTTTAGAACTAGAGAGGCTGTTGACATGGTAAGTAGAAATTAGGATAGTATTATTACCATTACTTCATAAATATGGCAATCCACTCTTGAACATAAATGATGCAGCTCCTTGTGAAAGTAAATTGGGGATTGGCGCATTAATGATCTAATTACTAGTTAAGAGAATCTCCAATGCAAGGATCAATTTAGAAAAAGTTGATAGACACATCATTCTGAGAGACTCTCAAACCAAAAATACATCTCCAATGCAAGAGTCAGTGTTACACTTCAATCCTATGCGTCAAAATTCTTAAGAGCATATCCAATGGTAACGGGGTGTTCCTTGTTTTTGGATTACACGTGGAAAATTTTGAATAGAACTTTGGTTTGATGTAAGCAAATCAAGGTGAAAGTTTGGGGATGTCAAAGGATGAAATCATACAAGCCATCGGGATATTGAGTTTTTGTGCGGATAAGGGGGAAAAATTCATAAGTGAGGATCTGACAAAGGCTATAAAGGTCTTCTTCAATGGAGATGACATCCCTGAAATTATGAGCAGTGTAGTGATTACACTTCTGCCAAAGGTACCCCGACCACAGATAGCCTCATAATTCAGGCCCATTGCATGCTGCTCTATTATTTATAAACTGATTACAAAGATTATATGCTCTAGGTTAAGTGAAATATTTCCGTCTATTATAAGTGTAAATCAAAGTGCATTTATTAAGGGAAGGCATATAGCACATAACCTACTTCTAGTACAAGAACTGCTGCATAGGTACAAGAATGACAGTATGAGACCTAGTTGTGTGTTGCAATTAGATATTAGTAAAGCCTTTGATAACATAAGATGGAGTTTCCTATGGAATTGGCTAAAAGAGTTGAAGTTTCCCAGCGTAATGATAGAATGGATCAGGAATTGTATTACTGGATCTTCTTTCTGTCTATCTATACATGGTAAACATTCTGCACCATTCAGGGTAGGAAAGGGAGTTAAACAGGGGGACCCCATTTCACCCCTATTATTTGTAGTTTGCATGGAGTATTTGACCAGGATGCTGGACAGAATCTTTGGAAAAAAGAAGTTGAGTATCACCAAAGATGTGGTAAAGTAGGTGTACAATCTCTCCTTTTTGCTGATGACATGTTGGCATTCTGTGCAGCAAACAAGAAGACAATCGAATGTGTGAGGAAAAATATGGAAAAGTTTCAGAGAGTAGTTGGACTGGGAATAAACGAGGCAAAATCAAAAATTTATTTCTCAAAGATGAACATGCAGGAGCAGGTGATGCTAGTTGATATCCTACATGTGATCAAAAGTGATTTGCCTATGAAATATCTAGGCTTGCCACTGTCAACCGTGAGATGGGATAAAGGAGATTGTGAACGTATGATTGAAAAGGTGAGAAGCAAAATCAAGGCCTGGAATTCAAAGACATTATCACACGTAGGGAAACTACAACTCATCAACTCAGTTCTGTTAAGCATTACAGGATACTGGAGCAGCATAATGAAACTGCTAGAGGGAGTTCATCGTAAAAATTTGCACAGCTGTTTATGGGGCAAGGATGAAGGACAAAGAGGCTTTACTGCAGCATCTTGGCATTCACTGAGTAAAGGGAAAAGGAAATGAGGCATGGAAATCCGAGACCCTTCCACCTGGAATTTGGCTGCCTTATGCCAACATTTGTGGGATTTGAACAAGAAAAAAATGTGTTTTGTGGATCAGATGGGTGCAAGCCTATTACCTAAAAGGGAAGCAGTTAATAGAATGCAGAAATGGAGCAGCAGATTGCAGGACTTGGAAGGTATTGCTGAAACTGAGAGATTATATATACAACGAGATGGAGAGTTGTGTGAACAGAAAGGGAAAGCTAGAAACTATGAAGATC
>JAULKK010016408.1:0-10042 GCA_032355705.1 Rubia peregrina
GGTTTGCAAATGGTCGTTGTTTGTCTTTGTGAATTACTAACTAAGAAGAAATGAATGTTGATCTTTGAAACACAAGTTATAGCATTCCCCTTAGGTAACGAATGTGATTGGATGAGTGAAAGGTTTTATGATCTATAAGAGTTTTGGAAGTGAAAATCCATTTCCCCTAAGGCTTTGTCTTTGTAGTTTTTACCCCTTTTTGGTAGTTTGTTGCATGATTAACATAGTTACTTAACTTTGATATTTGTGTTGTTTTACTTTTATAACTTATGAAACCAACCAAGCAAACCCCCCTTTTTACTTGCTTTTATATCTATGTGTGTCTGTATATATATATATCTAGGATTATATTCACCCTTGCATGTGTAAACACTTAGAAACATCCCTCTTCTCTGTGAACAACCCTGACTTTCCAAACTATCTACTTAGTTGTATTTATTAAGCATTTTTGGCTTATAAATTGTAACTTTGAGAGGTACGACGAAGAACTCTCAACCATAATCCCCAGGTAGATCAATATTGTAAGAATTATCATTCACATGCGCTAACACTTTAAAAATACCATCACCATGCTGACTTAGTTTAGATTTCTGAGCATTCAGAAACCTCTACTTCCACAAATGCAATCAAGCCCAGTCACCCTCCTTAAATTGTACGAATCAGTGGCCATGGTTGGCTCTGTTAGCATTCTTAGCATTTCTCCTTTCAATCTTCAGTCGCTCCTTCTCATGCAATCGCTTCACAAAATCAGTCTTCTTTTCTCCATCCAAATTTTGCACCTCTTTAAAATTCAAAGGAATTAAATCAAGAAGTTTATTTTGTAAAAATCCATAAACAATCTCAAATAGAGGTTAAGAAGGAGTAGAATGAACAATGAGATTCTAAGCAAAATCAGGAATCGGAATGCATGCTTCCCAATTCTTTAAATTTTTCTGAATTTGGGCACGTAGAAGAGCCCCTCATGTGCGATTGGTGACCTTTTTCTATCCATCAGTTTTCGGATGACTTGCCATGGAAAAAAATAATTTTGTCCCTAACTTGCGACCCAAGGTATTCTAATAGTAGGACAAAAATTTGACGTCTCTGTCTAATACTATGGATGCTGAAATCCTATATAATCAGACTACTTCTTTTAAGAATAAAGCCAGGACATATTTTGTGTCATTTGTCTTCCTACAAGGAATAAAATGTGACATCTTTGAAAATCAATCAACAACCACAAATATAGAATCATTACTTGATTGGGATCATAGTAATCCAAGAACAAAATCCATAGAAATATCAACCCAAGGATGCGTAGGAACAGGTAAAGGAGTTTATAAACCATGAGGCTTAGTCTTTGCTTCGCCTTCAAGGACTTAATACAATTTGTACAAATCATATCAACCGACATTGCCATTTTTGGTCAGAAGAAGAGTTCTCTAAACAAGTTATAAGTTTTTAATGCACCAAAATGTCCCATTAAACCACTGAATGAGCTTCTATAACAAGTAATTCACGCATAGAACATTGAGGAACACATAACCTATTATTCATAAACAAGAACCTATCATACCAAAAAAACATATCATAAGCACCATTTTAACATGCACCATAAACTGATGAAAAATCAAGATCAGTAACATATAATTCTCGCACGAATGAAAACCCTAATATAATGCATTCCAATCATGTAAGTAAAACATGTTAAAGACTCAAAGCATCAACAATAACATTTTCTCTACCCTTCTTATATTGCAACGCATAAAGAAAAGATTCAATAAAACTAGAACATTTAGCATGATGCTTATTCAACTTCATCTGACTCTTCAAATATTTCAACGATTCATGATCACTATGAATAACGAATTCGTTATGAATAAATAATTTTTTTAAGTCTCTAATGCACGCACAATTGCATATAATTGTTTTCATACACAGGATAATTCAGTGCACCATCCTTTAGCTTTTCACTAAAGTAAGCTATAGGTCGATTCTCTTGCATCAAAATAGCACCAATACCAACACCAAAAGCAACGCAATGAATCTCAAAAGTACCATTAAAATTACGTAAATCAAGATTAAGAAAATTACATAATCATACTTTAAATTCATTAAATGTTTTCTCTTGTTCATCACCCCAAAAACATTTCAAACCTTTTTTAACTAGTTCATTTAAAGGTGCATCAATAGATGAAAAATCACGCACAACCCATCTAAAAAACTACCTAAACCATGAAAAAAACATACCTGATTGGCATTGGTAGGTCTCGGCCAGGTCTTAATAGCCTCAATTTTTGTGTTGTCGACTTTTATGCCCTCCTAAGAGACAACAAAACTGAGAAATTCATCTTGATGTTCGCATACAAATTGGACTCACAGAGTGCAAGCAAAACTGATTTCACAAAAAGGTACACGTCTTCATGTTTGCATACGAATTATATTCACAGAGTGCAAGAAAAACTAATTTCACATGCTCAAAAGCTCATTAGTTGACTTAGAATAGATCAAAATATCATCAAAGTAAACCACAAAAAATTGACCAATAAACTTTCTCAAAACATGATTCATTAACAGCATAGAAGTACTAGGTGCATTGGTTAATCCAAAAGGCATAACAATCCATTCATATAACTCAAACTTAGTTTTAAATGCAGTTTTCCATTCATCACCCTCCCTAATTCAAATCTGATGATACCCTGAGTCAAATCAATTTTAGTATAAATCACAGATCCATGCAAATCTTCAAGCATATTATCTAACCTATGGATATGATGACGATACTTAATAGTTATCTTGTTAATAGTACGACAATCAATACATATTTTCCAAGTTTGATCTTTCTTAGGAACTAAAATGACAAGCACATCACAAGGACTTAAAGATTCATGCACATAACATTTTTGAAGTAAATCCTCAACTTGTCGTTGTAGTTCCTTTGTCTCCTCAGGGTTTGCTTTGTAAGCTAGTTGATTAGTTATAACAGAACCTGGAATTAAGTCAATTTGATGTACAATGCCTCACAGAGGGGGTAAGCCATTTAAAAATGCCTCCGGAAAAACATCCTCAAATTCCTACAATATCTCAACAAACAGTGGAGGAACATGCACATGTATATCTTCATTGGTGAAATAACTTTCTTTAAAATGTAAGATTAAGCATGCAAATTATTAGAAAAGGAACGATTCACGTCCCTAATAGATTCATAAAATGACTTCCCAGATTCAAATTGCAATTCATGTTTCATCATAAAAATCGATGGCAATGGACTAAGATGTGAAGATAAAACCTTTCGCGACTCTTCATAATCACTCGAAAACTTACCTGACTTACCTGGTTCAACCTTCCCTGAATTATTTTCAAAATTGCCAGGGTTTTGTGGCTCCAATTTTTATCCTTTGGCCGATCACATCTGAACCCTGACTAGGGTTTGGTTCGGCCACTTCCAACTCAGTCGCAAACTTTTCTTTGTCAATTTTCATGCGTCTCTGAGCCTCAATCACTTTCACTGGTGTTAATGGAACTAATGTATACCTTGTTCTATCCTTAATCATGGTAATCTTATTAGTGTAACCATCATGCATAGATTTACGATCAAATTGCCAAGATCTCCCTAACAAGATATGACTAGCTTCCATAGGTATAACATCACACAAGATAGAGTCGTGATATTTTCCGATCTTAAAGTTAACCATGCATTATTTATTAACCTTAATCTCACCACTACCATTTAACCAAATAAGTTTATAAGTTGATGGATGAGTAGTAACACGTAAAAAATGATTTAACAAGAAGATTGGAAACAGTATTAACACAAGATCCTCCATCAACAATCTGTAAAAAAATCTTATCTTTCACAAGGCATCGAACATGAAAATGTTAATCCTTTGTTCCTAAGTTTCGACCACTTGAGAGTTTAAGGCTCTCAATATCAAGAATTACCTTGTGTTTCCGGACCCTTTTCACCTTGATCATTTACGACGATCTCTTCATCTACCTGTTCTTCTTCACTTTCACAGAGAGGTGGCATATCAGCATATTCATCTTCTCCATTTCCTTCCTCAATGGTCGCTAACACTCGAGCATGGGGACAGTTGCTACGAACATGTCCTCTTTCTTTACAATTAAAGCAAGTAGGAGTGTTAACTAAAACTGAATTGAATGAATGGACAAGGGACTTACCTGAATTCCGTGAAGACCGTTGGCTAGAAGCTTGAGGTGCCGCCCTCCTATCAGTAGAGCTATAGGTCATATTTGAGTAGGTTTGAACCGACCCTTGGCCGCCTATAGATGCACCCATTCCTAGGCCAGAACTAGGGTTTCCTGAGTCAAACCCTAAGCGTTGACTAGGAAAACTGAATTGTTGCTTCTGTGGCCGCATGGTGCTCTCAACCAACCTTGCTTTCATCGATAAATCATCCATGGATATGTGATGTTGAAGCTTGACTGGCGTTTGAAGGTTCTCCCGCTATCCTTTAATGAATCAATTTTTGATGAATTCACCGTCTTCCTTCATTCCGCCCTTCTCATGGTCAAATAGAGATCTTGCCAGTACTCGTCAACCATACAATTTCCTTGCTTTATATTGGGAAAATATGAATGTTGTTCCATCAGAAGTAGGCAAAACATGATAATTACGAATCTCGGTCTTCAATCTCTCCCAGGTGGAGATAGGTCTCTTCCTAGCAAGTTATCTATTTTATTTCACATTTTTCCACCACTCAGCCGCATAATGAGTGAAATAATGTTGCGCCACTTTAACCTTCTCTTTCCCTAATAATTTTTGAGATCAAACAGATTCTCAATCTGCCGCTCCCAATCAAGGTACTTCACTGAATTGTGTTGACCAACAAATCGAGGGATATCATACTTCAATCCCTTGATTTATCGTGTAGAATTCGGGCTTAACCCTGAACTCAAGCTAGCTTGTGTTCTCCTTTGAACATCATGATGTCTTTCGTGGCAATGCCTTCTTGAAGATCCTTGGTGTGATCGTCTTTTCGATTCAATGGAATCTTCATCGAAACTACCATAACCCTGAAATCTTCACACAAATCCTTGAGGATCTTCCCTTTTGGCCGTGGTCTGTAGTGTAGGTGGTGCCAAGCTATCAACTTTTCTTTCCAATCTCTGCACTCATAAGTGCATTTAATGTGATAGCAAAGCGATCTAGATCAGCATGTTCATTAGGTTTGATACAATGTTGCTCCCAACTATCTTGTGCCTCATCTTGTGTTTGACCACCATGTATACTAGTGGACGTGTTTGTCAATGGCACATTGTTGGGATCGCTAACAAAAGATGGGACGAAAGGATTATTGTCCGCCATCTCCGCTAAACTGCTAAGAAAAATATATGGTTAGTAATAAAAATCCCCCCTCCTTTTTTTAGTATGGTCACTCACCAAGTGTATAACACTCATAACTCACAAGGCAAAGGCTAATATGAGGGCAATCGATCAAAGCAATATAGGAGTAAAGTACTGCAGAACTTATCTCAAAATTTAAAAATATATAAACTCAAAATTGGGCTCTATGATCTGGAATTCCAAATTCTACAAATAATAAGGACCAAAACTCAATTTGAATGGCACGAATCAGAGCTGTAATGAAGAAGTTATGATCAAAACAAGAATGCTTTATATAGGCTTCAAACATGTTCCGAGAATTAAAGAAAATTTTCCGAAATCAAATCGGATTAGGATTATAACTCCAAATCCTTCCTTGATAACGAAAATAATTAGTTACTAGAGGTCCAATTCAACTAACTTCCCATTTTCCGATTCCCACTAGGATTTTGTTTTTCTTTTTCCTTTTCAAGTCGGATTTCCTTTTTCTTTTCTTTCTTTTTCCAACTATATATTCAACTCTTTCCAAAAATAAATCACATAAAATCAGATTATTATTCCCAAAACTTTCAACGTATGCAATTCCCAAATTTTTAAAAATTGTAAAACAACCCTCAAACTTTTGAAAATAAGGCCCCAAATTTCTAATTTCCAAACCCCAAATTCCAATTTTGAAATCCCAAAATTTTCTACCCTTGTTTTTTATTTTAGAAAAGTTTTGGAACAAATAAATCCTATATAAAACTTGGAATATGAAACTACTACAACTTCCTCTCAATTCAAATGAATTTCGAGGTATTCGACATCGTAAGGATCTAGAATATGACACTATATCTAGAAAGACACAAAAGAACCTTTTTTTTAATAAGGTGTAATCAAGAATCAAAGAACACTTTCAGATTACGGAATCAAAGAACGATAAAGAAAACATATAGGATTATGAGAATGCAATAATTCTTCAAAAGAGTGGATGAAAAATATCGCAAGCACATAAACTGTATAAGGTACCTAATAACTGCGAAACTGGCTGGGAGGTGAAGGCGGATAATACTTGTTAACGCTCAGACCCTTCGACTTCCTCCTGACTCGATTGATGAAGGTGAAGGTGGATAGTAATACCGAAGTATTCTAACTCTCGGAACCATCGACGTCCTTTGACTGTAGATTCAATCCTCCTGCTAAGAAAGATCAAACAAAATATATGACACGAGAGAGTTTATAAATTTAAGAGGAAATTTTCAAAAATAAAGAAATGCAGAAACTCAAAACCCTTGAAGATTTTCGGCCACGGGGATCTTTCACTTTGCTCTGATACCAACTGATATGAATCTCCTTGCGAAAACTCTGGATTGGGGGATTTTAGATCTTTGACTGAACGAGGGATTTTGCAAAATTTAGTATAGCCACACAAACTGATCAAAACTTGCTCTCAAAATCTTGAACTGCTTGAGAATTGTAAAGCCAACTAGCCCGCATGATTGGTTTACAATTGAAAATTTTGCCTGTTAACTAGCCCTCAGGATTAAATCACAAATGAAGGGTTCTCTTTTTCACTAACTAGCCCACATGATTAGTTCTCAAAGGGTATTGACACTTAATTAACCTGCATGATTAAGCAACAATGAAAATGTAATGCTCGCAAGCAAAAACCTGAATTTTTTATTGATAATAATGTTGTGTATAATTTCAAAGGATGACCTCCCCTATATATAGGGTATAATTCAGCCAGTACAAATAGAAACTGAAAAGAATTATGGATGCTTTAGGAAGTTAAAACCATATCCAACTAAAATACCTAAAATAAAATAAGTATATAGCCAATATTTATTCAAGCTTACCAAAACTAATTCTAATCAAATCAAAACTACTAAATTACACTATTTCAAAAATAATTCTAAATATGCGCACGCTACCTCATTAAAAAAACTCAGTGGGAAAAAGAGTATAATGTTAATAAAAATACTAAACTAAGAAAAATATAATAAATGACATTTTTGACATATTATCACATGGATTTACCATAATCCGCACATGCCCTGCCTTGCCCCATTGCCATCCCTACTAATGGGCTAAAGGCCTTAAACAACTAGATATGTGATTTTCCTAAAGGGGTCAATTAATCCCAATAACCATTGGGACCCATTAAATGCAAGCTAATGGGATAGAAAATTTCCATTGTTTTCTAGTTTGAGATTATGATCAAAGGGGTTTTATAGTATTGGGTTACAAGGAGATTGAGATCTCAATTAATACTCGATCACTTCCCATCTTTTGATGAATATATTATTTAGTGTAATAAACCACTCAAGCGTGAATATTTTTTACTCTTTTCTGAATATTTTAAAATATCATTTTCCAAACTTCATCAAATTCCTACTACCCTAAATGATTTTGTTCAAGTTCAAATTGTTTAAAATATTTCAAACTCAGTTCGATTCGATTGAACCTGTAAAATCATGATTCACCTTGAGCTCGAGCAAGATTAAATTAGTTCGAGTTCGAAATCAAACCATGAATAAATATATTATGTTATTTACATTACATTATATTATATTTAATAAAAAAGAAATATGTATATATATATATAATAGGTTGGCTCTATAAACTCGAAGAGATTAAAGAACAATATTATAGTTGAGTTCGAGCTCGAATGCTAAACAAGCTCGATCTCAAGATCGAATGTTGTACGAGCTCGAGCTCAAATGTTGTACGAGCTCAATCAAAACTCGAATACTGTACGAGCTCGAATACTGTATGAGCTCGAATACTGTATGAGCTCGAATGTTGTACGAGCCTGATTGGTGTACGAGGTCGAATGTTGTACGAACTCAAATGATGTACGAGCTCGAATACAGGTTTGCATGAGTTTGAGTTGAGTTGGGACTCGAAATATTTTAAACGAGCTGAATTCGAAATAGTGGGTGTTTGAGTTCAGCTCGGCTCATTTATGGTGTTAAGTGTTGTAGAAATAAAATGAAAGGATATGAATTGTACCCTATCTGATGACAGATTAGAATATAATTTAAACATGTGAATGAGTGACGGTCTGTCTAATAACACCTAACTATTAGGCTACTAATTTATACATGTGTTAAATATGTATAATTTGTGAATTATAGCGAATTTTTGTGTTAAATATTATGTATGTATTTAATTGGGTAATTTTAGGTATTTGTTGGGTTTCCATTGAGTTAACATAATTTTGGACCCACTGGGATCAAAATTTCCCATTAATATAATCATTTCTCATCCCGCCCAATCTCAAAAGTTAATTGGTATTTAATACCCGATCCCATTAACTATCCATTTATTAATTGATCATCCCTTTTCTTCCCGATCCTGCCCAATTGACCCTCTAAATTGATGCAAAGTTATCGAAAAAATCTTGATTCCAAACAGTGGCGGAGGCAGCCCTGGGTAAACCAGGGCAGCTGCCCCGCCATTATTTTTAAAAAATGATTTTTTTAAAATTTTTTAGTTAGTCAACTGTCCCTTTTGACCCATTGCCCCAGCTCAAATTTTGCCAAATTCCTAACTCGCCTCTCGTTCCCAACAAATCCCTAACAGTAGAATAGCAAATATTCTTCACAAATCTCAAATTCCCATAGATCTGCTCCATTTTCCCCCGGTATCCTCCCGTCCTCCACGTCCGCCGCCTCCGGTTCCGCCACCGTTATCGCCGCCATATCAGTAAGTTCCTACACCTTGGTCCTCCGAGAACTTTCCCTGGCCCTGCTCTCTCTGTTTTTCCTAATGCTCTCTCTGTATTTTTTTTTCTTTCGGAAAGAAATATTGGATTTATCATTTAGGGAAAAGGGTTTTTGAAGAATCGAGATTTGGAGAGTGCGATGAGGTTACTAAAGCAGTGTGTGACTATGTAAAATATTTATGACATTGGTAATTATTGAAAGGAACTGAAAAATGGAAAAGAAAGAAAGAAGATGACTTTCTCTTTTCAATTGTTCTTTTGTTGATAGTTACTTAATAGTTGTTGAGATAGGTAAGACTGCATTGGTAGTTTAGTAGGTAGTGTGTTGTTCTTTTAGTATAGCTAACATGTAAAATGATTTACCATGAATTCAGGATTTTGAAATTTTGGAAAATCAAGTTATCCTTGTTAATTTTGATTGTTAACGATTAGCATTATGACTGTTCTTGGGAATCGAAATTGCTGCTGAAAAAAGAAGAAGGATCTTCAATATTTTTCGCATTTGTTTAAGTCTTAAGTTCTCAAATTTATGTAGTATAATTAACATTAGTTTTTTTTATAATCATTTTTGCTTCTTTCTATTATTCTCTAGGCAGAGCTTCTATTCATGCTTATGCCAAAGTATTGATTTTTTAAATAGTGTCCATTTATGTTTGTGATATTTAGGGTAGAACTATTTTAATTCATTTCCTAGCTGTTTTTGTCGGGTGTATTGCTATCAGATAATTGAGTTTCTTTTACTATGTTTTACCTGCCTCTAAGTCTGCGTATCCCTTTTGGCTTGTTGCATAATGCAGGTATATAAAACGTTAGTTGCAATCATTGTGTAACTTTTTTTGACTTGTTTCACTTGTGATTGTGATGCTGACTATTAACTTGAAAATTATCATTTTGCTAACATCCGAGTTTTTTTAGTTACTAATATATTTATGATTTAATTTCAGAAATGAAGAGAGGAAATGAGAAAGATATTTCAACTTTCTTTTCAAAGAAAGTATTAAAAGAAA
>JAULKK010016419.1:0-10041 GCA_032355705.1 Rubia peregrina
GTGATCTTAGTTATATTATTTTCTCTAATTGTTGGTTGATTTAGTTATTTAAAGTAGTCGTAGTGTTTTCTAAAATCAAAAACCCCCCAACTTGGTTACCACACACTTAGAGTGATTTCTTTGTGTGCTTTTAATTATGCTTAACACTCGATAAAACTCTGTTTTCCTCTTAGACGACCCAAACTTGCTACTGTCTACTTTATAGTAGTTAACCGTAATTAGGGCTATAAATACTATTTTTAGAGGCACGACGATGGCCTCCAAATTTTGGCGTCGCTTCCGGGGAAAAGGTGTATACTTATTAAAGTGTTAGTGTAGTTCTTTATTTTATTTTATGATTTTACTTGTGCGGAAACTTTAGCTTGAATCGGGCTTTTCTCCAGTGCTGGGTGTGGCCAAAGATTCATTTTCCTTAGCCCTTTAGAGATTTGGCATGCACTTTGCGCTGGCAGTTTGTTCCAGTGAGGCAACTTTAGCCTGAATCGGGCTTTTATTCGACACTGTTTACAGCCGAGATTCATTTTCCTTAGCCCCTTTGAAATTTGGCCTGCAGTTTGCGCCGTCGCGACAACTTTAGCTTGAATAGGGTTTTTCTCCAGCACTGGGTATGACCGGAGATTCATTTTCCTTGGCCTCTTTGAGATTCGGCATGCACTCTGCACTGGCAGTTTGCGCCAGCACGATAACTTTAGGCTATATCGGGTCTCTCTACAACGCTGGGTACGACCAGAGAATCATTTTTCTTAGCCCCTTTGAGACTCAGCCTGAATTTTGCACTGGCAGTTTGCGCCAGGGCAAAAACTTTAGCCTGAATCGGGCCTTTCTCCGGTGCTGGGTGTGACTGAAGATTCATTTTCCTTAGCCCCTTTGAGATTTGACCTGCACTTTATGTTGGTAGTTAGCGCCAACGAGGCAACTTTAGCCTAAATCGGGCCTTTCTCCGGCGCTAGGTACGACCAGAGATTCATCTTCCTTTTTATATTTCACTCATCACAAGCATTATACAAAAGAGAGCGGGGACGTTGATCGGGGTTTCCTCAGGATCATCTCCCTTTCACAGGCTTTCAACAAATTTGATCCTTTTTGGAACCTCATCTCACCTACCTGTCATATTAAACAGCCTAGAAGCGTATCTAAGTGAATAGTGAACTGATGAAAAGATCTTACCTTGTGTTTCACACCTTTCCTCGCTATATGTGGGTTGCTGGCTGATGGGATTGGAGTTGTCCCATAAGCTCTCGTCAAACTCTTTATGTCTGCCTCCAAGCCCAGGTAGTGTCCATAAGCAAGCTGGCTTCACCTTTTTCCCTTTTATCCTTATTAAGCCATGAGCCATATACATTATCATAAGGCAAGCCTTATTTAGGTCTGTGTAGTCCACGCACATCTTTTAGCTTTCATCTGCCTTCTTTACTAAGATTGGATTTGCTAACCCTCTCGAGTATGTGAATTCTTTCAATATCCTAGCTTCTACCAGCTACTTCACCTCCTTGTTGATTGCTTCATTCCTCTCTCTAAACAACATTATTCTTTTCCGCTTGACTAGTCGGTACTCCGGCGCCACATTCAGTTCATGGTATCCGATCTTCTTAGGCACGCTGGTCAAGTCTCGCGACTTCCAAGCAAATGCCTGGATGTTTTCCTGCAGCATTCTTAGCAAGCTCTCTTTCACTCCTGATGGTAAAACTGCTCTTATATGAACTTCTTGACCCTCTCCTAGCTGCATAGTCTGCACTTTCAGGCCTAATTTAGATGGGTCATCTCCGCCTATCACCATCGCTACTGAATTAGGCCTTTTTTCTATTTTCCTTGTGTCTAGTCCTCTGTATCTCTCTAGCTTTTTACTGGTCTCCTCTCACAGTCACTATTCCCTGCTGAGTTGGGAACTTTAGCAACAAGTGGAGGGTGGACATTATTCCTTTCAGGAGTGCTAGGGCTGATCTACCTAGTATAATGTTGTAAGGGCTATTGGTTTTTACCACAATGAACTATATATCCACTATCTCATTTCTTACTTCATCCCCCACAAGGAGTATGGTTCTCACTGGCCATGTGCCATGTCAGCAAAATCCACCAATGAAGTATCCATTGGTTTCAACTTCTTCCTCTTGTTTTTATCTAGCTTCTTGAAGCAATGCCAATATATGATTTCCAGAGAGCTTATGTCTTCCACATAAGCCTGGTGTATCCTCATTTCCATCAATCTTACCATGATCACTAGCGTATCACATCCTACAGGTCTGTCCAGTATAGGGTTCTCGACCCAAATGATATTACGTCATTCGCACCTAGCCTCTTGTCTGCTGGAGTTGCATGGGTGCCTGCATGCAGCAAGCCTTTTTTACGACTCTATTCTTCCCCCTACACTCGCTCCAAAGATAATGTAAATGTTAGTGATCTTCCTGCCAATGCTATCATCCATAGGTGTGCTCTCTCACTGCCTCTTGCCATCTAGGCGCGTGTCTTCCTTTTCTTATGCTATTGTTATATCTTTCCTGTCACTCTTTCTTTTCTCGCTGCCTCTTTCCGTCTAGGCACGTGTCTACCATCACTATCTCGTCTCTTGTTGAGAATTTTAGGAGCAGGTGAAGGGTTGAAATGATGTCTTTCAGTGATGCCAGAGCGGGTCTCCCATAATGACGTTGTAAGGGTTGTTTGACTTAACCGCGATGACTCCCTTTCCACAGTCTTCTCTTGCAGGTAGTCTCCTACCGTGACCAAAAAGGTCAGAGTTCCTTTTGTCCAGATCGTCTTATTTGCAAAATATACTAGAGGTGTGACTGTCAGCTTAAGCTTTCCCCTGGTGACTTCATTGAACTTCTAAAAGCAGTGCCAATACATTACCTTTGCAGAACTTCCCCTATCTACATAGGCTCAATTTACTTTCACATCTCCTATCTTAATAGTGATAGTGACATCATCTCACCTATCTGGTCAATCCGGTATAAGATCCTTTGAGCTAAAAGTGATTATTTCATCCACGGCAAGCCACTTCTCGGGGGGTGTTCTCAGGTGTCTACTTGCATCTCGCCTTTCTTTGAGATTCAATCCAACCACTTGTGTGTCCTCCAATGATGGCATAGATGTGTGTTACCTTGTGTCTGTATCGCAGGGAGAACTCTCCTTATCTTGGCGTGCTTTTTCCCCAGTTATTCTCTACTGCTTTGCTCTGGCCACTTTTTTTTCATGGTGTCTCATCCTTGGTGTGTTCTGCTACTGGATCCCCGATACGTAACTTTGTTGTAATCTCTAACATATTTGTTGAACACGACCAACTCTCTTAACTTTAAACCCGCTTCTATAGACTTTTTCAAGTGGAAGCAATCATTTGTATCGTGATCGTGGTCCTCATGAAAATTGCACCAGAGGTTGGGATTCCTTTTGGTGGGTGACTTTTTCATTTTCGACGTTGTTCACGGGATGATTTTATCTGCCACAAGGGTGAATATCACCTTTGGTATTTTTATTAAGGGGGTGAACTTTTGTCCCCTATATTCTACTCCTTATGCCTTCTTGCTAGGTCCCAGGTGTTCTGGCATAGGTCTCCGGTGTGCCCTGCCAGGCTGTCACATTTTCTGTGGCTGCTCCCAAATTCAGCTTCTCTTATTCTCATATTTGCATCGTCTGCTCGCTAGAAGCTCTCCACCCTCCTCATCAGTGGCGGAGCCAGAAAAAAATCGTGGCGGGGGCTGATATGCAAAGGGGAAAAAATCACCAATTTTACCTATTGTAGCGGGGGCTGAAAAAAAAATTTAAAAAAAATTTACCCTGAAAATACCTGATTTTTTTCTTGGCGGGGGCTGGAGCTCCGCCCCTGCTCCTCATCATGTCGTCCATGGACATAAGTGGTGCCAGTGAAAATTCTCGGAGCAGTTGCTGGTTCCTTAAACCATTGATAAAGGTGTCGATTAGGATCTGGCCCGTTCGATCCTCCACCTAGTTGGCTTTGTCATTAAACCTCTCCAGTAGTCTGATAGGGATTCTCCTGACTTTTGCTTCACGGCCAACAACTTGGATATTTTTTTGGAACTTTTGCCTCTCCATGAAGCGCGTGAGAAAGCGCTCATGTGTTTGGAAAAACTTATAATATGTCTTGTTTATAAGTTGAGCATATTTTAGTGTTTGGTAATGTGGTAAAATAGGTTGTTTTGAAAGTATAACCTACTTTTGGGGGGAAATGGGAAAATGGTCTCTCCCACTTTCAAAATAAGTTAATTTTGTTTATAAACACAAGTCTGCCAAACACACCTTGAATGTTTTACTTATTAACAAAACAACTAATTAATGCTTGATAAACTCTTAAAAACTGTTAATTTTAAAGCACAAACTATTTTGGGGGGTAAACAGAAGCAGATCATCCCTACTTTTACAATAAATCATACTTTTATAATAAATCATACTTTTACAATAAATAAGTCTTGCTCAAATACACAACTCCACCGTATATACCCATACTAAATAGGGACAGATTTCTAAGAGCATGTGCAGTGGTGGTTTCTTAATTTTTTAAAATCGCTCTAGAAACCGAAAACAACCACAGTGGTGGTTTCTAGACCAGTTTTAGTTTAAAACTGGTCCTTAGTTTGCAAGCAAGGAACCTGTCAAGAAACCATGGCATTAATGAGACCCATGTGCGGTGGGGGCCACCTGACACAACTCATTTTTTGGCCCAGCATGGGACACGTGTCGCCTATGCAGCGGCACACGTGTCCCACTAGCTGGGTTTCCTTTTTCTTTTTAATTTCTGTCACGGCCAGGTTGCAACATTTGGTAGGGCTACGTGGTCCAATGGTAACCACATTTTTTAAATTTCAGACGATGGGGACACGTGTCCCAACTACATGGAAACACGTGTCACCCAACAACGACTACTTTGTTCCCTGCAAATGGAAAACGTGTCCCAATGACTAATTTTTTAAATTTTTTAAAAATCAATTTGAAGAATTTTTTCACTATAAATACATCCCAATTCTCCCAGTTTAAACCTACCACTTTCAATTCCAAATCTCATCTCATTAATTTTTCTCCTACTATCCATTTGAATTACAATTTTTTTGATGGATTCACGAAGAACGTCAAAGGGAAAGAAAATTTAATTCCTAATTCTTCGCAAAATTTCAATGTCCGTTCATTACTTTCAAATTCGGAATATTATGCTAATTCTCCAAACCCCCTTCCCAATTTCCATATGAATTCCCAACATTCCTACATGAATTTTCAAAATCAATATCATTCTTCCCAAAATGCATACACAAACCCTCCTTACACAAACCATGCTTCCCAATATCCTTATACCCTATCTCAAAATTCGCCCCCAAATTATAATGTATTGAATTATCATTCTCCACATCTTGAGGGTATGAACGATCCGGGAGCGTCTTTACGCCAAGGTGCTCGGGGTTCACACGGTCAAAATTTTGGTCGTGAACATGGGCGACAATTTGAAATGCACGACGTTCCGGACGGTAAGCCCTAATTTAACGTGTTTCATTTTCATTATGAATAATATAGTTCATCATTATTTTACATTTTTCTTAATTTTTAATACATTTTTAAATAGTATATTTGATATATTATTTAAATAAATAAAAGTATTTAAATTAGTATATGAAAAATAGTATATTCGATATATTATTTAAATGAATTAAAGTATTTAAATTAGTATATGAAAAATAGTATATTCGATATATTCTTTAGATGAATACAAGTATTTACATTAGTTTATGAAAAGAAAGTATATTCGATGTGTTCTTTAGATAAATACAAGTATTTACATTAGTTTATGAAAAAAAGTATATTCAATGTAGTATATATATGAATAAAAGTAGTTAAATAAGTATATGTGAATTTGTGTTTTCAAGAATGTAGTATACTTAATTCATTCATTATTTAATGAATTAATATGTTTACTAATGAATATGTTTAATATGTTTGTTTACTTTTTAGTACGTATACTAGTTCTTATGTTTAATATTAGTATGCATCTTTTGATACTTTGTGTTTTAAAATTAGATTATTTAATATGTTCATTTATTTTGAAAATAAATAATGACATTGTTATTCGTATTGGAAACGAAGTATGTGAAGAAAGCAATGAAATTGCAATAGTGTTCGGAGTAGGGATACAAAGAAGAAAGTGAGCTAGGAGGAATAGAGTGTAGTTGATGATAATGTTCTCTGCGGTGCTTGGTTCGAGCATTCCACCGATTGTATAATGGGTACGAGTTAGAATGCTAGTGTGTTTTGGACTAAAATTATGACTGATGTGAATCATTATGCAAAATGCAAGCGGTCAATGAAGTCATACAAGGATCGGTTGCAAAAACTTGCCCACGATATCGGAAAATATGTGGGATGTGAAAGCAAAACTGCACAACACTACAGTAGGAGCGAGAGTGGCTCTAGCGAAGAAGATATAAAGTCATGGGCCATGAACTTGTTCGCTTATGAAAACGAGGGGCAACAATTTTTATTCTTCCATTGCTTTGGTCGTTGCAATACTAGCCCTAAAATTTTGGCACAATATGGCCCTAAGGAAACTGGTGGAGAGGAATATACACCACGAGTGCCATCAATGCCCCGTAGTAGCGATGATGCTAGCACGATGCAATATCCATCTAGGCCTATTGGTGTCAAAGCCGATAAGAGCAAGGTTAGGGGAAAAGGAAAGACAATGCGAAGAACAGCAGATGAAGGTCAATCAACAGAATAAAAAAACAATGCAATTTGAGCCCACAATCGGAGAAGCTACTAAAGCTGCTATTTTGGTTGTGGAGAATGAACGAGAGAAAAGGGAGTATAACATAGCGCAACAGGAGTTCGTCCAAATTCAATATGAACGAGAACAAAATCTAGCTAGAATTAAAGTCTTTCAGACTTTGATGGAACAGAAAGAGTTGACTCCAGAGCGGGTATCATTGCGTGATAAATTAACGGGGATAGTCTACCGTCAATTTTTATTGTAATTGCCTGTTTATAATAATTTGTCAGACTAGATCATACTTTTGTCATTACCTTTCATTTTAATTTGTTAGACTATATCGTTTTTCAGATGTCTACGTATTGTTTTAATTGTTGTAGTTGTTGTATTTGGTTGAATTCAGTTCATCATTTCAAAGATTCCACCACACTATGTCGTATTTGGTTGTCATTGGCACATTCCATCTATTCACATTGGATGAATTTATTTTTCTTCTCAAATATTTCGCTAGACAGAAATGATGGGGTTGTCATTGACACGTCCCATCTATTCACGTTGGATGAATTCAATTTCTTCTCAATGATTCCGCTAGACAAAAATAATTGGGTTGTCATTGACACGTCCTGACCATTCACGTAGGATGAATTCAATTTTCTTCTCAACGATTATGCTAGACAAAAATAATTAAGTTGTCATTGACACATACCATCTATTCACCTGGGATGAATTTAATTTTCTTCTTAACGATTCCGCTAGACAAAAATAATTGGTTTGTCATTGACATGTCCCATCTATTCACGTGGGATGAATTCAATTTTCTTCTCAACGACTCCGCTAGACAAAAATAATTGGGTGTCAAATTTATTAGTTCTATATAAAGTGGTCATTCGTTCACCTTCGAATTCAACCCCAAACTTGTTTACTATCCTTCTTCTACACAACCATGTCTTCCTCGAATTCCCCAAACAACAATGATGACCTTCACTTTCCAGAATTATCAAACCTACCAACCTATGATATTCCCAAATTTTTTTACCCAAAACCGATCCTGAGACGGTTAACTTTGTCTTCAATTTGCTCTAAATGGCAAGACAATGGTATGCAACCATTGAGGATGAGAGTTCTCAAACTTCTCCAATCTTACCAAAGAAAATCAGAAATCATATTAAGAGAGACCGTGCCTAAGCACATGAAGTACTCCAGAGGAAATATTTTGCTCAACCACTTGAAAGAATGTACGACGATCAACATTTTCGTACTAGGTTCCATATGCGGTGAAATGTATTCTAACGTATACTCGAAGATGTCACCAACCATGATCCATATTTTGTACAAAGGCCTGATGCTTGCGGTTATGAAGGATTTTCTCCAGTTCACAAGCGCATGGTGGCCAAACGCCATTTGGCATATGGTTGTGCATTCGACCAGCTGGATGAATGCTTATTGATGGGCAAATCAACCGTCAGAGAAACAGTGACTCAATTTGTGAAAGCAATTATTACCGTGTACCGTCAAACATACTTGCGACCAATAAATCAAGAAGATATTGCACGCCTAATGCATGTGGATCGTGGACGTGGATTTCTAGGTATGTTTGGAAGTATTAATTGCATGCATTGGGAAAGGAAAAACTGTCATGTGGGTTGGAAAGGTCAATTTCAGGGTAGAAGTGGACACTCCTCAATTATTTTGGAAGTGGTGGCCTCATATGATATATGGATCTGGCATGCATATTTTGGTACGGCGGGATCAAACAATGATATCAACATCCTGGACAAGTCACCATTGTTTGATGACTTATGTGAAGGAAGGGCTCCACGTTTTCCTTATAAGGTCAATGGTCGCAGCTACGATCAAGGGTACTATCTTACAGATGGAATCTATCTGAAGTGGGAAACCTTCATGCTGGCATATACGACTCCTAATGACCCGAAGAAACAAATTTTTACTAAGCGTCAAGAGAGCTACCGGAAAGACGTCGAACGTGCTTACGGTATTTTACAAGCCAGTTCTCCGTGATCCACAACCCGGCTTGATACTAGAATATAGAAACGCTGGGTGATATTATGATAGCTTGTATCATACTGCACAACATGATAGTCGAAAATGAAAGAGATACCTATGGGTTGCAGGTTCAACCAGGTGATTATGACTAAATCGACGACTCTTCTTGGCATTACAACGCAGAACGACATGCGAATCTACCGACTTTTAGACAAAATTGGAGGGAAGTACGCAACAGATCTAAGCATGAGCAATTAAAACAAGATCTTACGAAACATCTTTACCAGCATGAGGGTGGTCAAAATTAGGATTTCTATATGGTTTCGTCATCCATTTTTTAAAAATGTTTTTATGTTTTTTTAATTTGTTTTGTGTTAGTAATAATTGGTCAGACTAGATCAATATTTCAGTTTTCAATTTGTAATAATTGGTCAGACTAGATCAATATTTCAGTTTTCAATTTGTAATAATTTGTTAGACTAGTTCAATATTTCGTTCTTCGTTTTGTAATAATTGGTCGAACTAGATCAATATTTTATTATTCAAGTTTTTATTGTAATTTGTCTGGTCGTCATAATTGGTCTTTGCTAATGTAATATTTCTTTTAGTAAATTTTCCAAAAAATAATTTCTCCTATTATTTATTTTAATTTCATCATTATTTAATAATTTTTTGGCCACAAAAATGAAAATTAAAAATGAATTTATTAAAATTTAAAATTACAAATATTTTAATTTTAATACATACCAAAATTAATATTTTTGAAAATATAGAAATTTAATTGGTAGAATTATAATGTAATATTAAATTTCACATTCAACTTATTTGGGATGAATAAATCTAATTAAATTAAATGTTAATGATAAAATTAATGAGTGGGATAGAAAGAATCAAATGAGCTCCATGAATAGTGCAAAGTGAGTTTTTACCACTGTGGAGAAAAAAAAAGTGATTTCTTAAAGTTAGATGAAAGAGAGAAAATGAGAAAAATAATATATTTAATTGGTAAGAAATTAGCAGCGGTTTCTACTAGGGCTGGCATTTTGAGCCAAAATACCATACAAACCAAGATACCAACCGAATCCCGTACCATTTGTACCAAAATTTTTGGTAACCAATGATGTGGTATGGTAGTACCGTACCACACGTTTGTGATGGTATGCTAATGGTATTGAGAAAATATTACCATGGCATTACCGTACCGTACCATACCACATATTTATATGTTAAAAATATAACTAATATTATGTGAAATTGAGATTTTATTTAGTTATAAGATTTAGTCATTTGTTAATATTAGAACCAAATTAATAATTTAAATATGTAATTTTTATATT
>JAULKK010016439.1:0-10041 GCA_032355705.1 Rubia peregrina
ATGGTCCCGTTCACAGGAAGCCTCGTGCTAGACCCCTTTAGCATGAGGCATGCCTTGTGTCAGGCACCCTTAGTATGAGGGTAGCCTCATGTCATCTGCCCTCAGCACGAGGCCAGCCACGTGTCATGCCTCGTGTGGCTGCATTATTTGGGTAAAAAATACAGATTTTTAAAATTTTGAATTTCAAGCCAAAACATGCATTTTTAGCCTATTTATTGGGAACATATTTTATTCCCTAGGATTGTTTATGTAAATAGTACTATACTAAACATCAACACATCCTTTATGCATTAATTAAACGGTATTTTTGTTTCCCACATTTTCTAATTTAAAAAATGCCATCCTTATCTCCTTTGTACCTCCCTTCTAAATCACATTCTTTGCTGAAAATAAAGATTCATAGTACATTCCCTCACTCATATGAATCATTTAGCTCATTGAAATCTCAAAAAAAAAAAAAACTCACTCTTCATCTTGGTGAAACTAAAAATTTAAGCCTTTTCTCTAAAAAAATAGCATTTTTGCTTCTTCTTGTTTGGATTTTTCATCTCTTGACTTTAAATTATGGGTGTGACTTTGAGGTGTACTTGATTTATTTATAATGATGTTGATGTGATGATGAGCTTAGATGTCAAATGTTTTGAAGTGTTTTTGAGGAAAATTTTGGGTTATTTGAATGATCTTGTGTTGAACTAAGTGTGGGGGAAGTGTTTGTTCTTATGCTTTGATGATATGATCTTCATTGATTGTGGTGATTTAGGAGGAATGATTCTTGATTGCACGATCTTCTTGATCAGCTTGTTGTTTAGGGAGAATGATTCTTGATTGAATAGCCTTTGTGTTGAGATGCATGATTTTGGAATATTTTGGCTATTTATGAAGAAATATTTTTATTGAATAATACTTGATGCATGCCTTTGTATATTCTTGCATTACCACATTTTTCTTGTTGTGATAGGATGGCTCCAAAAAGAAGTAGGTCAGAAAAAGGAAAAAATTATTGGGGTTACAAAGTGAAGAAGTCGAACAAGGTTAAAAAATGAGAGCCGACGACTAGTGTTGTTGATGAGTTCATGAGGTTGACCATTATTTCTGGGAGTGCAGTTAGGAGATGGAAGTACTTGATATACCTAAAGAGAACCATATTGGAGATGAAGTTTTCATTCAAGGAGACATTGGGAGCTCTAGGTCTACTCGAGCCCGTCACGCATTTACTTAGCCGAGTAGGCCTAGAGGGTTTCTTAGACAAGCATTCCAAGACTTACATACGGTGGACTTTGGAGTTTCCGGAGATCATGGAGTAAGCAACGGACAATGAGGGGAGGAGAATCATCCATTTCCACTTGGATGATAAGGAGTAAACTATGTTGGACCGGGACATTGCCCAAACACCCGGGTGGAAGTACGGGAACGAGATTCCGAGGGCACACCGACTAGGCCTTCCATTTTCATTGAGTAAATTTTGGAAAATTATTTCAAGCACAGAGAGGAAGCATCTATGCAAGAGCACTGCGATTGTCCATCCGACGTTGCTTTTATGTCCAGCGACTGTAATCCTTGGGGGTATTCTGTCTTGAAGAGCTTTTGCAGTGCTCCGGTTCAGACGTCCAATTCCTTTGGGAGATGTCTTTGGTTGGTAATTTCTACCCCAATATGGTGGTGGCCTTCATGGAGGAGTGCATGGCCATGGGAAACAAGAAAGATGGAAAAATATCGAAGGGTGGCATGGTCGGACTCTTAGTCCAACTCTTGGGCCATCCGGTTTCCTTTCCATTTACATTGGCAAACTTAGGTCTTTTGGGGACAAGGTACACTATGGATAAGTTGTCGAGGGCTTCTATGGTCACTACCACAAACTTGGAGGATCAATTTGTGTGATTGTACGGTGACTCCACAATCTGAAATTTCATGATCCTTCCACAGTCGGAGTGCACTGCTATCAACCAAGACACTATGTTGGAGATTCGTTCCTAGCACCCAATCTGGGATTTGAGAAGGACTTCTATAGAGTATTATCAAAACCATACATAGACATTGAGGAGAAGGATGACGAGACTCCATCTAGGGCACTACCTAGTCGCACTTATCTACAAGCAGACTTCCTCGACCAACTCTGCATTCATAAGGAATAACTTGCGAGTTCTTCCCAACATATGCAGGATATTGGTCACAGGGTAGGAGTGATGCGTTTACAGTTGGAGGAGTTTAGTACTAGGCTAGACTCTATGGAGGGCACCATGCAAGTTTGGGTCTAGGTTAGACTCTATCGAGAGGGAAGTGAAGAAGGAGTTCATTATTGTGGTTGAGAGGGTGGATGTCCAAGAAGTGGCCATCGAGAAATTGATCAAGAGATTCCATATATCAAGGCTTGATGGTTTTTGGAATGTTATTCCCATTTAGAGGAAATAATGAGTCATGAAGAGAGAAGGAGGCGCGAGAAAAGGCGTTTGAGGGAGGACCCTTCGGTGTCCAATGAGCGAGTTCTACTACTTTCTCTCCCTCACTTATGTTTTCTATCTTTTTTATGAAAGATTATGTATCTTAATAAAGCACCAACCGGCACTTTTGGGCTGTCTCTCTAAGCCCAATATAACATCCATTTTCAGTTTATTCTTTTTATACAATATATAATCTATTCCTGCTCTTCTGGAAAAAAAAATCATTCACGTTTCTCTTCAAGTTTTTCTTCCAGCTCTACTAATTAGATCACTCTCCTTCAGTTTTTTGTTTGAAAATCCAAGGTTTCTGCCTTCAGATGTTGATTGTTAAAGATCCATCTATTACGTTCTATATATATGTTGTATAAACCTATACATTCCAACACCAACTTTTCCCCCCTTCTTTGAGCCATCTACGTCAATATCCTCTTCATTTGTCATAGATTGCCACAACTTCTTGTGATTTGCAAGCTCCTAAACATCTCCCTTTTGTAACTGCAGCTTAAAAACAAGTCTGTTGTAGTTTCTTGCTCAATTCCATATAGAAAGCAATCGGGATTATCCTTCAAGATACCAAACTCCTAAAATCTTTCCACCGTAGCTAATTTCCCATTGATCAACAGCCAGAGAAAGAAACGGTGCTTAGGGTGAATTTTCTTGTGCCATAACAGATTTGATTTTATCTTTGCATCATCTCCACCTTTCAGTTTGTTATCGATCATCATTGTTTCCAGCTTGCCTTTTCTGTTCACACAACTATCCAGCTCATTATATATTGCATATCTCAGTTTCATAAAAAATTTCAAGGTCCAGCTAGCTGCTTCATTCCTGCACTCAGAGAATTCTTTCCCCTTTAGATAGTAGGCTTGTACCCATCTAATCCAAAGAAACATCTTTCTTCCTTTTCAAATCCCACATGTGTTAGCACTGTGCGTTGTGTTCCAGGTAGCTGGATCTCTGATTCCCATGCCTTTCCCCCCTATTCAGTAAACTCCAGGCAGCAGTATTAAAGCCTCCCTATCCTTCTTCCCTTCCCAATAAGTAGCATGTACATATTTTACAATTATGCTATGAGCTCCCTCTGGCATCTTCATAATACATCTCCAGTAACCAGTAATGCTCAATAGAATAGAGTTTATGAGTTGTAGCTTCCCAGCATGTGAAAATGTCTTTGAATTTTAGGCATTGATTCTGCTTCTCACCTTTTGAATCATAAATTCTCAATCTCCCTTATCCAATATCACTGTTGACAGTGGCAAGCCTAGATATTTCATAGGCAGATCACCCTTGTTCACTTTTAAGATATCAGCTAGCATCTCCTGCTCCAGCCTGCCCATTTTTGAAAAGTATATCTTTAATTTTTCCTCATTGATTCCCAACCCAACTACTTTTTGGAACTCCTTCAAATATTTCTTCACACATTCAATTGTCTTCTTGTTTGATGCACAGAACAATATCAGATCATCTTCAAAAAAGGAGAGAGTGCACACCGACTTTGCCACATCTTTGGTGATAATCTGCTTCTTTCTTACCAAAACGTCTATTCGGCATACTGGTTAAATACTCCATGCATAACACAAATAATAGGGGTGACATGGGGTCCCTTTGTTTGACTCATTTTCTTTCTCTAAATGATACATAATGTTTACCATTTATGGCCAGATAAAAAGAAGAACCAACAATACATTTCCTGATCAATTCTATCATTAGGCTTGGGAACTTCAAAGCTTTCAGCCAACACTATAGAAAACTCCAGCTTATGTTATCAAAGGCTTTACTGATGTCTAATTGCAATACACAACTAGGTCTCATACTATCATTTTTGTACCTATGCAGCAATTCTTGTGCAAGAAGTAAGTTATATGCCACATCCCTTCCTTTAATAAATGCGCTTTGATTTACACTTATTATGGATGGCAATATTTCACTTAACCTAGAACATATGATCTTTGTAATCATTTTATATATAACAGACAAGCATGCAATATGCATGAAATATAGGGATACCTGTGGCTGGGGTACCTTTGGCAATAATTTGATCACTGTATTGCTCATGATTTCAAGACTGACATCTCCATTGAAGAAGCCTTTTATAGCCCTGGTTAGATTATCACCTGTAATCTTCCATGTCTCCTTGAAAAAATGGCTAGAGAAGCCATCTTTATCAAGGCTTTTAGATAAGTGAATACCTCTGAGAGAAGTTAACACTTCAGAGTCTGTAACTGGCTTTATAATACTGGCTTGCTAATGCACAATCAATGTATATCCATATTTCACTATCTTTTCATCTAGCATTTCGGTTTCCACTGCATTCCCCTACATTTTTGTGAAGTGAGCAACTAGTTAATTTAATATCCCTCTCTATGCTTTAATCATCTTAACTCCAGTCTTCAAGGAAATGATTGGATTTTTATACTGCCTTGATTTTAGAGCTTCATAATTTTTTTTGTGGATCTATCTCCTTCATTCAACCACTGAATTTTTGTTTATTGTTGAAGAAAACTGTACTCAGCTTCTTACAATCTCTCCATCTCTTTTCTGATTTTTATTTCCACCTCCTGGAGTTCCACATTTAGAGGATATTCATTTAGCTTTGTTTGAGCTTCAACCCATAACCCTTTACATCTCTCAAATTTTTATCTAATTGCCCCCAAACTCCCTGAAATTTAACCTGGATAATGATTTTTCCAGTCTTTTTTAATGTTTTGGCCACCTCTGTCAAATTGCTATTCCTTCTGCTTTTCCAAATCTGAAAAACAGTTCCTTCAAAGACTGGTGAAAGTGCACATAGGTTAAAATATCTGAATGTTTTTCTAAGCCTTACTGTATCTCCATCAAACTTCATGATCAGGGGGATATGATCTGATAATTAATCCTCCTTCACTTCACAGTACACTTCTTTCATTTTCTATAGCCATTCCTGGTTTACCATCCCTCTGTCAATGTTGCTTACAATTTTGTCAGCACCCACCCTTCTGTTACTCCATGTATACTGTGCTCCTGTATTTTTTTTTATCTCCATTGTCTCCAATTCTTCCATCATTTCCTGGAAGCTGTTTCTTTTTCCCCCATTGGCACTCCCCCTAATATGACATTCAAATCCAGTGGAGTGTTGAAATCTCTCATCATCAACCATGGTCTGTCTTTTTTTCCATGCTACTTCAAGTAACTCCACATTGTTTCTCTTTTTTTATCAACATTGAATTCATAGATAATTGTACAGTAGCATTTCTGATTTGTAGCTTTGATCAGACAATCTAAGTCAATACATTGATCCCTTATTTCCAATATCTTTGTTCCAGGCTACCCAAATTCTTCAACCTTCTACTATGTCTCCATTTGTTACCAGTTCCCAATCCAAGCCAATTTTCCCCAAACTTCTTTTTTTTGTTTTTCATTTTGTTTCCAATAGACCCAACAGTCCCATTCCATTCCGTAAAGAGAAATTCCTCACAAATCTGTGCTTGCTACCTTTATTTAAATCCCTAACATTCCAGCTAAACCAATTGAATATCATCTAGATGATTAGTTTTCATCAGGTGCTGTTTCCCAACCACATTCTTCTGATTAGCCCTACTGTACTCATTAGTCAAACTTCTCCCCAGTCCTCAGAACATTTCTACGTGACTTAACCCCAACCTCTTCTTTCTTTCCATTCCTTCCAGATTTAGAGCTCTCTACCTTTTCATTATTTCATGTCATTTCTTTTCGTTGTATCTCAGTTTTTTGGCTCATTCTTACCGATTCCTCTGTAACGCCTCCATTCAGTTTTACAGAAATGTATACATAGTTTAGATATGAATTTCACAAAGAAAATTCCCTTCTCAACCATCCATACCTTCAGCTGTTTCCCCCCAGCATCTGGTGAAAAGTCCTTCAATGACTTTGAATGCTGCATTACTCCCCAACACCTTGCAAACTGCTGTTGATTCCCATTGTTTCTAGCTTTCTTCTACCTCCTCATTTGTAATTTCTACCATTTCCATTCCTTCCACAATGATTGGCTTATATTACTTCACCTCCTTTAGATCATCTGTAAAAAAATTGCTCCAGGTTTTTCCTTCATCTCCATCCATTCGTTCACCCGAGGAAAGTCTCTTCCCCTCAATTTTCTGCACTTTGACCCTGCGATCTTCTCCTGTTTTTACAATTTTCTCTTGGAAGGTGATTCAAAAGTTGCAACTTCACCACCGCTTGCAATTCGAGTCACTCTATTCTCCTCGTCTCTGTTTAATACCCCTTTCAAGCCTTCATTTCTCCCAAAATCATCAACCCAAGTTGATGATTCATTTCTCAACTTTCCCTTACTTTAATCCACACTCTGCTATGTGTTTTCTTTTCCAATTTCATGCCTCCCAATATTCCCATGGCTGGGTGAATCCTGGATCAAGGTTTTCGAGACACCGGGAAAGTACACAGTTAAATAAGTGCAAATTGCCTCTAGTTAGAGAGAGAAAATTAAGTAGTCTCTTTAAAAAATTATCAATAATATAGGAATTATGTTCTTTCATTTCATTGGAGAAATTTCAAAGTTCAAGTGTGGGGGAGGGAGTAGTGAAACACTTAGCAGTTTCTCATCTCGGGATTCCTTTGTGTTTTTGGTGTTGCTTTCTTTTGGGATTGTTTTGGTATTATCATTGGTTTTTGGAAGTTGGTATATGACCCGCCCCCTTTCGAAATTGCTAATAAATAACCTTTTCAAGGGAGATATACTAAGCCAAGAGTGGACCGTCAAAGATGAAATTTGTATGTTGTTCCCATCCCTACTGCTATAAAACCAAGAATGGTAGATAGTGGCAAGTACCAGGGTCGTCCACAATGATGTTAGGAATATAATAATAAACTAAACACAACTGTGACCGGGTCATCAATTCGACCACGTGTTAGTAATAAACAGTGTTGTGAAAACAGTTATTGGGGGAAGTATGTTTGTACTCATTATTAGCATGCAATTGACCATGAGAATTAAAAATATAAACTAACACTTAAGAAATATTTGTATAACATAGTGAATGTCATTTTGATCATCAATATCATCAAATATAAGAACTAAGCCCTATTATCGTGTGTGTGACACGTGGTGCAGACAATGGTAAAAAAATTCCCCCTATCTGTCACATAGAAGTGCTCGTATAAAATATTCCATAAGCCTTGCCTATGCTACTAGGAGAGTGCAACAATAATTATGTGTCATTGTGCTGGTTTACTTCTCCCCTGTGCGATTAAGTCCCGGGTGGAACACCATGAACGAACTACCCCTTGCCCTACCAAGGCAAATGAAGTAGGTTTCTTATCGATGGCTGTAGGATCAACAAAATAATCTTAGCTTGCTACCTAATCTATCTCTACCCGCAACCTTTCCGACCTTTTTTTCAGCTAACTAGAGCATGGTCGACTGTGATGATTAACAATGGTAGCCTTTGTGCACATGCCCAGTTTCAGACTATCGTCACCCCAAGTGCATCTAGGTTTCCTTAACCGGGGTGTAGAAATAGTGCACAAACATGAAAGTAGACTTAGTTATATGCCAACAGAGTGTGACAATTCATAAGAATATTAAGAACAAGCCAACAAAATAATCACAAAACATATAGAAATAGGTAGATCTAGAAATCTCACAAAATAAACATTAACACATGAATACAAATACTATCCCCAAGTAAGATACCTAATCTCTAAGCATTGAACCCAAGTATTTCATTGGATTCAACACCTTTGGGCAAAAGAAAAATAAGAAGATGAAAATAAAAGAACCTAAAGAAAAAGTGTTTTCTCTCTCTAGCCCATTTTTGAGATCTAAAAATGTGTATTAACTTAAACTCTAGTAGACATAGGTCCATATATATAGTAGTAGGGAATTGGGTCTAAAATTAGGCCAAAAAATGACCAAAAACCCTAGCATCCGTAATTGGCACATGGAGTGCCTTGTGACACGGCCAGTGGTGGCCAAGCACGCTGGCCTTGGCATGGGTCATGCCGGTGTGGAATGCTAGCTTTGGAATGGGCTATTCCCCCTCACACCAGTGCATCCCATATCAGCTGGCGCAGGCCATCGACTGGCTCTCCATTTTGCTACTTTTGATCCTCGTAACACGTTGTTTGATGTGCCCCATCGGCTGGAACCTCATTTTTCTTTGTAACTTGGTGTTCCCCACATTATTATTCACACCCGTGGGCTGGTCATGGCATTTGTGACTTGAAACAGTGCAGGCTTTGAAAAATGAAATGTCCCGCTCCCATTCTTAGCCAATTTTTGGAGTGAAAAGGTGATTGGGAGTGCAAGGCTAGCCGATATGGAGACCCCTTGTGCTTGAAATTGACAGGGAACAAGTTAGATGGTGCCAGCCATACCAAGGCTCCCTAACATTGGCCGTGAGAAGTGGTACAAGCATTGTATGCTTTGTTAGTTTAACTTGTCTTCAAATTCATAACTTAGGAAAACCAAAACAAACCCCCCCTCTTTATGTGCTTTTATATGTATATATATATATCCAGTGTAGTATTTGGCATTGCTTGAGCAAACACTTAGGAATATCCCTTGTCTCTGTGGACAACCCCAACTTGCCACTATCTACTTAGTTGTAGTTAAGAGGAAAAAAGGGCTTAAAAATAGTATCTTTGAGAGGTACGGAAATGACCTCCAAAATTTTGGCAGATACCTTTAGGTGTTAAACGACTAAAGGGGTCATTAATGAGGTTTAGCTAGAGATGTCAAATTAACTCTTGTAAACTACTATCAAAGAAGAATGGAAGATTTATCTTCACAATAAGTAGTAAAGGTGTTAAATAGGTTATATGTTCAATGATAGATAGAAGGCTTGGAAGTAGAAGTCAATTATCCCAAGATACCGTAATTCATGTTTTAGTGTTTATTGCTTAATTAGTAGATTTGTAAGGTTTGATAGTTTAACTTATCTTTAAATTGTTAACGTAGAAAAATCAATCTGAAACGCCCCCTTTTATGTGCTTATATATATATATTTGTATGTAGTGTAGTATTTACCATTATATGAGCAAACACTTATGAATATCCCTTGTTTATGTGGACAACCCAACTTGCCACTATCTACTTAATTGTAGTTAGTAAGCGAAAAAGGCTTAAAATAGTATCTTTGAGAGGTACGACGATGACCTCCCAATGGGACGTTAGAGACACAATCGTTTTTTGTGCATTGTCCTTCCCAACACAAACCGTAACTCCGAGATTAAACCTGGTTTCATACAAGTATTACCTAATTTTGGTGATATGCCAGGTGAGACTGCTCATAAGCATCTTAATGAATTTAACCTCGTATGTACAACTCTTTGACCACAAGGTTTTTTAGAGGATCATATTAAAATACTCACCTTTACACAGTCATTGAAGGGAAAATCTCGTGAGTGGATTTTTCAACTCCCGTCCAGTTCAATTTACTCTTGGGATGTTTTTGAGGAGAAATTTTCACAGAAGTTTCCCCCCGAGTCTAGAGCAGCTAATTTGATATCTACAATGATTGGTATTAGACAAAAGAAGGGAGAGAGTCTTGTGAGTTATTGGGATAGATTTAATCAATTGTGTCGCAAGTGTCCTAACCATGGTTTTACTGAATATCAGCTCATCACT
>JAULKK010016450.1:0-10039 GCA_032355705.1 Rubia peregrina
TTTCTCTCTAGTGGAATCCGATCTTGGTCGGCCGTGGATGTAGCCAATTGGTGAACCACTTAAAATCTCGGTGTTTTGTTTTTCGCTTTATTTTCTGCGTTTGTTCTTTCTCCGGTATTGCGCACAACGCTTTTTCTTTTTGCAAAAAGTGTATAGCTGGGTTTGTTTTACTCCCTCTGCTCATCCACACTTTCTACTCCCTCCGGTTCACTAACATTGATTCACTTGTTTTTTACACTTGAATTTAGAAAAGGTAGAATTAGTAGTGGAGAATGCATTGAAAGTGTAAAAAGTAAAATAACTGGATAAAAACAATCTAGTATTTGCCAAAAAGAGAATGAGCCAATGTTAAAAAATCATCCAAAAAAGGAACGTGAGTCAATGTTAGTGATCGGAGGGAGTATTTGAGTGTATTTACTTTTCATTTTTGACGTCTTAATATGATAAAATTTAAAATATTTTAACCACCTATTTTGTTTTTTATATATTTAATTTAATTTTCTCCATTCAATTAATATCTTTTAAATTATTATGTTAAAAAGCGCGTATCAATATTAGATAACTGAGGTAGTAATAAAAGTGGAAAGGTGGTCTTGAGTGCTGCTGAAGTAAAAGGAAAAGAAGAAAAGTTAAATTTTGGGGTAGGAGCCGCAGAAGTAAAAGGACAAGTGTTGCTCTTGAGTTGAGGAAAGGATTTTTTCAACAGAGAAGGTAAAAGAAGAAAAGATAGTGGAAAAGGGAGCAAAGGATGAAGACCAGGAATTACCGTATACTATACTCCATTCGTACTTGACCATTTAACTTTTTCAAAATCAAATTTAGTAAATTATGATCATTAGTATAAGTTTATAAAAATATATATATTAAAAATATCATATGAGATATTGTTAAATTCATCTTAACATCTATTTTCTAAATATCAATTTTTATGCTGAAATGGTATACGTAGCTAGAGATATTGACGATCAAAGATAATCATTGGAGATCGTAAAAAAGTAAATGGGCAAAAATAATGGGACAGAGGGAGTATATAAAAGGGGAAATAAATTAATACATGAACTTATATTCTTCCATTATAGTAATGAGTCTGGTTTAGTGGTAAGCCACACTCTCTGAAATTGAGAGGTCTGGGTTCAAAACACCCCCATCAAGAATTGGTGGTCCCCACCGTGGTTTCCCAACCTACAGGTGGTCGATGATGGTGAGATCATGGTGGTTCCTGCTTCGGTGGCAGCGGTTCGTTAGTGGTGCAGTGTTTGACTGTTCTTAGCAGGGCGTCTCTAGCTATCAAATGGATGGAGTTTCTAGTTCCACTGAGTTTCAACAGATTCAATGGTGGTGTCTCCTAGTTAGGTACTAGATTAGTATGTTAATATGTAATTTGATTGCTGTTATGTAACATTTCAAAAATAAAAATAAAAATTCTTCCATTATAAGTATACATAATTGTACAAGTGATGTAAGATTCATTGAATAAAAATGGGTGTTTCTATATCACGCCCTGTATTTTACTGTATATGCCCGGTATTTATACTTTTTGAATACATAATGTATTAAAAAATAAAGGGAAAAGTGCCAATATAACCATACCTACTTGACATAAGTGCTAATATAACCCTCAGATAATTTTTAGTACAAAAATAACCCTAACTAGTTAATGTAAGTGTCAATATAACACTCAGACCTAATTTTCAGCATTGAATTCGCCAGACCGCTACCAACCGATGTCGGACCACCGTGGGACCGCCGCCTGTCGCCGTGGGACCGCTACCGAACAATCGCCCACCGCTGCCGAACCACCGCCGAACCGCTGCCCGCTGCTGCCGAACCGCCGCTGGATGTCGGAATGAGTAGAATTGCACTTACATCCACTAGATAGGGTTATATTTGCACTTTCAGTTATCAAAAGGTTATATTGAAACTTATGTCAAGTAGGTAGGGTTATGAAAGCATTTTACCCAAAAATAAAACTAAAATTAAATAAATATGAATTTTTAATTTTAGTTTTAAAATTTTGAATATTTAATTTAAATTTAAGTTTTAAAAATTTGATTTACTACTGGCGGCCGGTCAAATTCCGGCTGATCTCCGGCCAAATTCCAGCCATGTTCCGGCTCCGGTGGTCGTGGTTCTCATCGCATGTGATGAGAACCATGCGGTGAGAACCATGTGATGAGCATCATGAGATGAGAACCATGAGATGAGAACCACATGAACAAAATCCAAATGAGAACCATGGGATGAGAGCCATGTGAAATGGTTCTCATCTCATGGTTCTCATCAAATGGTTCTCATTGCATGGTTCTCATCGCATGGTGTTCATCTTATGGTTCTCATCCCATGGTTCTCATCCCATGGCTCATCCCATGGGATGAGAACCATGAGATGAGAACCACGACCACCGGAGTCGGAGTTTGGCCGGAGATCGGTTACCACCATCAACCAACAAGCAGCCACCACTGGCGCCCGCCACACCGCCGCCACTAATAAATCTTATTTTTAAAAGTGAAATTATAATTAAATATTCATATTTATTTAATTTTAGTTTGATTTTTTAATACATTATGTATTCAAAAAGTATAAATACATGGCGTATATAGTAAAATACAGAGCGTGATATAGCAATCCACTAATAATAAGGGGAGATTCGATAACTAATTGGTTCATCCTTCCTAATATTTTATTTGTTTTTATTTTTCGATGATAAGTGATGGTATTTCCATAAATTATGAAAAAAATCAAGATTTAAACGGTAAAATATAAGAAATTAAGGTAAAAAATTTTAGTTGCATTAATAGGGTCATAAACTTATAACTACAACACGTTGCATAATAAGTTTTTAATATTGCAACTAAAATATTTTACCTTTCTATAATTCTAATTCAACCTATTCTTTCAATAGGCACATGGAAAGATGGGTTTTCCCAAAACTTTACCTTGGATGATTTATTATTTAACAAAATCTTGAAAATGACGGTTTTTTCATAGGTATATGGAAAGATGGAGTTTAATTAGAATAACATTAAATAAGAGTTTATTTTCTGTAGTAACTGCAAGTAAAACATTTGAGTTTTGATTCGAAACATTATGGAGTATATTTTGAGTGAAACATAATTTATATGTTTTACTCTAAATATTTGATGTTTCTAACCAATAAACAAAAACTCAAATAGGCGTATGAGTTTACCCAAATAGCTTATAACCCGAATTTGATCCGAATTTTAATTTTTTTAATCCGCAAAATTTTCATCCTTTTGTGGTAAAATTGCATGGAAGTCCCTGGTCTTTCTATACCTTATGGAAAAGATGGACTCTTATAATTTTCTACCGTTTTATTTTAGACTGCTTAACTATTATATGGGTCATTTTATAATTAATATAACTAATGAGTGATTTGATGTTTATTTTTATTTATTGCAACGAACTTCCAATAATTTTAAAATATTTTTTAGAAACCTTAAAAATTATAGGAATGGAATCTATCATGATTGATCAAAAAGTTAGACGGCTTGACAAGAAAGACTCTCCTTGTTTATAATTGTTTAACCAATAAAGGAGTTCAATTTATAATTATTAAAAGTTATCATAATTTGGATGGGATTTTTAAAAAATACATACACCCCGCGTCCCAATTTAAATTGCAGTCCGTCCCACCATAAGATTCACACTTTCATATATTTTTTAATAAAAAAACACTCATAAACAATGAGTGGGGGAATTTCATGTTAGGCTCCCCTAACCTTATGTATCCCAAAACGGATGTTTGTTTACATAATAAATCACTAATTGAGACGGGTTGATTAAAGTCAGCGTTAGAAGGAGGTTCCTCAGGAACCGCCTTTAATGAGGAGCTGAAAGTGGTTCTGAGTTCGAAACTCCCCCCAAGGTCACTTTTTTATTATTTTAAAGATGGTTCAAAATCAATTAAATATGGAACCGCCTTTAATTGCAATCGATTATAGGCAGTTCTACTTGTAGTACTGCCTTTAATGAAGAGCCGATGCACTTTGGAGTTTAGAAGTGCTATCCCAGGTCAATTTTTTTTTGTTTTAAAGGTGATTCTAATTGTAGAACATCCTTTAATGGACTGCCTTTTTAGCCTAATATATAAAAGGAGTATTAGTGCTAGGGTTCCCAGCGCCTAACTTTCTCCAACACTTAGCCAAATTTAATGTTTTGCTCTTTCTCCCACTCAGAACCTCCTTCACTCAAGATGTCGTCCTCACTCACACCGCTGTCTTCATGCTACCTGCAGCCCACCTTCATATTCCCTCAATCCTCACCTCCACTAGTGGTCACCCTCTGCCTATGCTCACAAACTGTTGTGCCACCGCCTATCTTTGCCACTACCCATAGGGGTTTCTCCCCGTTGCTTTCTAGTGCCGGTGAATGTCCATGTGTGTTGCTTATCCGCCGTTACTGTCTGTTGCTCTGCCGCTGCCTCCAATCCAAGTCGCTCTGCCGCTACCCAGTGCCCGGTGAATGTTGTCGTGTGTTGCTCCGCCGCCGTTGCTGTGTTTCCCGGAGAAGGAGCTCTGTTACTTAACCAATCTTGACACCGCTGGAGGGTTCTGCCACTGAAGGGTTCTGCCAAAGAAGAAGGAGCCCGCTGGTGCTAAAGGATTTTGTCGCGCGCTGGAGGGTTCTTAAGCCCTGTTTCTGTTTTGCTGAAGAATCTGCTTATGCTCTGTTTCTGCTTATGCCCTGTTCCAGATTTAGATTTGGGTTGAACAATTTTTTTCAGATGTTGTGTTTCACTTGAGGCTGCCGAAAACCTAATTTGGTTTCCGATAGCTTTTTTCCAGACAACAGATTCAAATTCCAAATTTTGAAACTTGAATCGGATCCCAATTAAAGGTAGTTTTTGAACTACATTTGATCGTTATGGATCAAAGGCAGAACCAAAGAAGTCACCGACAAAGTGACTTCTCTGGTCTGTAATAACCGCCTTTAATCACCCCACCTTCCACTAGTGAATTGATCACAGAATGTTAATCATGACTAAAACACTAAATATTCCATCGATGATCAAAATATTTTGATTTTGCTTCCTACGATAAGCCTAGCACTCATATGTTGAGCTTAGGAAGGCCAGACAATCAAGAAGTTTCAATCACCTGAAAAGTTTCCGTACAAGGATCTAACTAGACACCAGTGGAAAAAGTTTGATTAAAGGCGGTTATGTCGGGCCAAAGAAGACAGAGAAGACACATGTCCTGAATTTGATCGAATCGATCAAAGGCGATTCATAAACCGCTATCTATTGTGGTTCATAAACCGCCTAGGTTTTCGGCGGCAGCAGAAACAAATCTGACAAATATCAGAGAAATATTTCTGGACCAAAGAAGCAATAAACAATTACAGATATGAAAATATAGATCAAATGTCAGTAATAAACAAAAGTTTTTAGTGATAACGTGTCTAGCAGGGGAGGCGTGGCGGGCAGAGGTAACGCGTCCAGTGGCGGGCGGAGGTGATGCATCCGGCGGTGGGCGGAGGTGATGCATCTGGCAGTGGGAGGTGGCGACGCGTCCAACGAAAGATTTGACACGGCCCGACGAAGAGAGGTGTGCGGCCCAACGGGGGGAGGAGCCGGCGCTGCTTCTTGGTGAAGGAAGGACACCGAAGTGGAGCTGATCTGACGCCTGGCGGAGGGAGGCGAGACGGCCCGACAATGGAGAGAGGAGATGAAGCTTGCATTGGTTGGGGGAGAGGGAGAGCGACGAGAGAGCGGGGAGAGTGGTGGGCCGACGAATTCGGAGGTCGGAGAGCATCGGGACTGGAGGGTAGAGGGTTGGCAGTGGAGGAGGACTTTATTTTCTGGAAAATAAAAGCTAAGGGAGAGGGAGGAAAGACAGGCCTTAGGGGAAGGGAGAGTTTTTGGTTTGAGAGATGAAAGAGTTAGAAAATTGTATTAAGGTATGGAAACTGGGGTTTTTCTTTATATAGTGGCCAATAAAGATACTTAATTAAAGGTGGGGTTTCAATTGAACCTCCTTTAATTGATGCCAATTAAAGACGGGTTCTTCAAGAACCGCCTTTAATCAATGAAAAAGTGTCTTTAAAATTTATGGGGTGCCTTGGGAGAGACATCCGAACTCGGAACCTCCCTCAGATCCTCATTAAAGGCGGTTTGATTGAATGTCTTTAATCAAGCTTTTTCCACTAGTGAGACAAGTGAGATTTCCATCTAAACTATGGGAATAAAACAATGTCTTTAAATTGTGTATTGCGACCTCTCTTTGTTGCCAGCTTAGCTAGGAAATCTGCTATTTGATTTCCTTCTATATATGTATTGGTGAAAGTGATATTCTGAAATAACGCTGATACACTTCTGATTTGCTTCAACAGCTCCTTCAATAACCACGGGCATGGATCACCTTGTATAATTTGTATTGCAATGAAGCAATCTGATTCCATTTGAACTATACGCGACCTTCCTGCAACCGCTTCTAGACCTGCCAATATGGATAACATTTCAGCCTGTAATACAGAAAGATGGGGCATGTAATACAGAAAGATGGTTTTTCTTTTTATCCACTTTCCTAATCACGCATCCCAAACCTATTCTATTATCATTTAAGGCTGCATACCACAGTTCACCAGAAATAGGTGTAATATTTAGAGCAGCATGCATTTTATTCAAAATAAAATTGGCTGCAGTACAAGAACTGAAGTAATGCGCTAATTCATCTGTGTTTTCACACTCAGTGCATTTTGAAGGAAGGTTCAAGCCAGTTTTCATTAAAATATCAGCAAAGGGTAGTGCATTAAGCAACATTCTCCACATGAAAAAAGCTAACTTTCTTCGGCAGTACTTCATTCCAATTTTTTTTGCAAATAAGTCTAGCATTATTTTTTTAGGTCTAAAAGCTTGATATGCTGACTTAATTGTGAATCATCCGTACGTATCAGGTTTCCAAATGATGTAGTCATTATGATCAGTTAAAGTAACATATTTCCGAAGTCCAGACATTATAACAGAGTTAAAACATGGTTTATAAGGATGATCTTATTGGGAATTGATTAAATCTAATTTAGTGAAAAATCAATTATCTAATCCCGGATCTCATGCATGTATTTAATTCAAATCTATCTAAGAGTTTAGATTACCTTTGAAGCGTGCTTTACCGTCAGATTCGATCAACCACGGAGACGAGAATCCCAGATGTGATTCCTCTATACGTATCCACACAGCACGATCAGACTGTCTACATCGCCGTCAGCTTAGAACGTTGATTAGCAAGCAGAGACCCAGTCTTTCTTCTTATCTTTACGGTGAGGTTTGTTTTCTGAGAATGATTGGATTGGTTTATGATTTCTGCAGTCTGGAACGGCCAGAGTTCTAATAATGTCATTCTAAACATTTCTGTAAAAATATCTATTTATACAGAATTGTCATTAATCCAAGAAACCCTAATCCAAGTCAAACTGGGCCTAACCCAATTAGTCTAAATGATTTCTAAACTCAATTCTCATATATATACTATTTGGGCTCCTAGCCCAATAGTCATTTCTTTTATCCAATTCCATGCTTTGTGTGTGACCCTATATGTTCAGTCTCAATAAGTTGCAAGCCCAATATAATTGATGCTAACTGATCGAAAGCGGTTTCCACCTAAACATTCTGATCACTCAAAATAACTCAATTAATTATCTCCGTAATTAATCTTTCAACTATATATGAAAATTGCACATTGGCCGAAGGATATTATTCCAACAGTGGTGAACGCTGATAACGGTTGCTCGGCCTGGTCCGAACTCGCTCAGAATATGCTGGAGCCATCAAAATTCTTAAATGATTTCAGTACGTTGGGAAAATATTATCTAAACTCTAAAGCAGGATAAATTGAGGAATTTCGTACTTCAATCCATTCACCTCTCGAGCTGAATCCGATCCTGACCCTGAGTCAGAACTACCATGTGATCATCATCGTCGGGAAGAATGCTTATGATTGTGGCGATGTCTCCGAGATGATCCGCGGAGAGTACATTCATGCACGTAGTAAATAGTGTACATTACATTTATGTGTTGCTTTTGTGCACACATAAATTGTTTAGTGGTATGTATGAAGAGAGTAATTAAATACAAAATTTGTTGGGAAAAATTAATCTGTTTCTCCTTGCTTGAACAAGATAACTAGTGAAAAAGGAAAAGAAAATAAGACACCCCAAATTTGATTAGTTGGAAAACTCAAATTGAGTAAAATTATGGAACTATTAGTTTGTGCTTTGCAGAAGTGAATTACCCTTAGATTGGATAATAGATTATCGAGAGAATGAATTGAGTACGGAAAGGGCATAAACGTAAACATCTAAACCCTAATCTGATCTCTAGAATTTTTAATTCTAATAATCCCCTCAAGCAAAGGGTCGCATGCTGCGGGATGCACAATTTGGACCTAAAGAACTCAAAAAAAGAATGAGGAAACCCATTTTGAAGATGTCGGCAATCTGAAATGAAATAGGAACATGATAAAGACAAAACTTGACTAAGACACTAACTCACGAACAAAGTGATAAACGATGTCGATATGCTTCCCTATGATATATATGGACTAATAAAGCTATAAGAAATCAAATCCCGTTTCTAGCTACTCACGTCGTCTGTGGATATATTATTAGTTAGAACATAAAAATATACTATTCATGAGCATTTGCTTTACTATATACAAATTACAAATAAATGAGGCTTTGACTTACTCCATAATCACTTGCCACTCCAAATTATAAAGATTTAAAGATATATGTTATATAAAGGGTATAAGGCTTATCTCTTGCTTGTGAGCAATAGGACTTTGGGCCGGAAAGATGGCACCATTGTTGTCACAAAGCAATAGTACGTGCTGGTCCGTAGAGTGAGAACAGAAGATCACACATGAAATAAGATAGCCGTTAGCTAAAGCACGATACTCAAACTCAGAGTTGGAGCGAAAAACTGTGGGTTGTTTCTTAGTGCTTCAAAAAAAGATTTCCAACTAGAAATATAACACAACCATACGTCGAACGTCGAGTCCCAATATAGAGCGCCCAGTTTTGCATCCGAATAGCCAACACCTTGGAAGAGCTCGCTGAGTGAAAAAGAAAGTCCATAGTGTAGAGTTCCACAAACATAACATAGAACGCGAATAATAGTTGCAAAGTGATTATCACGAGGATCTCTTACAGGTACTGACTAATAAAATTAACCGCAAAGGCAAAATCCGAACGAGTGATGGCGAATACTTTAGAGCACCAACCAAGGATCGGTAGAGAGTGAAGCTGAGACCATGGGAGAAACAATGTGGAAACAGTGGCAACGTTAGTCATCCCAACACGAATAAAGATATCTTGAGCATACTTGGCCTGGACCAAGAACGAACTCGAGGAAGGGGACTCAACCTCTAGGCCAAGAAGGTAATGCATGCAGAGAGCCCAAACCCTCAATGAAGAACTCCTTATTAGTCCGAGCAATGATCTAATGAATGACAAATGAGTCATTTCCAGTATGGATGTTCGTCAACAAAAACCAAAAGGTACAGCAATGTAATACCTTGAGAGAAGACACACAAGGACGTGTATAGTTAGCTTAACTACAGAGATACAAAACCTGACGTAGATAATTGGTGACCACTGAAACCAAGCTGTACTTAAAGACCATGAATAGCTTTCCACATGCGATATGAACTACAAAATTAACTATTTTGCATTTGATACACACATCCAAACAGTAGAATATGTCATAGAAGAATCGTGTAGAAAGGCATCATCAAATTCAAGAACTAAATTGAGTTATTTTGAATTTAGGAGATAAATGTGAAGAGAGGATGACGAAGTTGAGAAATCATAGAAGGAATATATGTGAACATTAACTTTGTTTGTAACTGAAGTTTCCTCATGTTACAAGCGATAGCACATTATTATAACTACTTTTGCACGACCTAATTAATACACTCATTCTTTTGCTAAAAAATGGTATTTGTTGGCAAAATTAACTAACTAGTTTACCATACTCAATATTTGAGTACTACTAATGTAGGCGTTGTTTAGTTAGGTTTGC
>JAULKK010016461.1:0-10039 GCA_032355705.1 Rubia peregrina
TCAACCCAAGTCCCACATTGGAAGTTGAGAGAGTGTTAGTTCTCTATATAAGTTAGAGTCCCACTACATTAGTATGAAGCCTTTTGGGGCTGGACCCAATAAAACCGTGCAGGCTTGGCCCAAAGCGGACAATATCATACTAATGTTGGTTGTGGTGAGCTTGGCAGTCCGTACAAGTGGTATCAGAGTCATGGTTGGTTGTGCTCGGGACGGGACTGTATGTGTGCCCAATGTGGAGGCCCTTAGTTGTGCCCTTGGCGGTGGCAAGAGTGCCCTTGTGTCGAAAGTCTGCCTGACCCAGGTGGTTGTCAGGTGGCGTGTCCCGCAGGTGTGGCGGCGGTGCAAGATGGTCCGCAAGGATGAAGGATACTGTTGTGTGGTCCTTGGTTTGAGGGGGAGATTGTTGGGTGTGTTCAACCCAAGTCCCACATTGGAAGCTGAGAAGGTGATAGTTCCCTATATAAGTTAGAGTCCCACCACATTAGTATGAGGCCTTTTGGGGTTGGACCCAATAAAACTGTGCGGGCTTGGCCCAAAGCGGACAATATCATACTAATGTTGGTTGTGGTGGGCTTTGCAGTCCCAACACTAAATTCCCATGCAACATCATCATCCTTGTTATCTGCATTTCTTGCAGATTTGGGCATCATTTTTGGTTGTTCAGCAACTCTTCCCACCATTCCACGATGGCGCAGTTCGAGTATTTCTTTTCACGACATCAGTTGCGTTAAGTTAAGTCTTATGAAGAAGACGCATGGTCTTCACGCTCATGAAGTTTGGTTTCTTTTTGGTGCGTGAACTTCACGCACCAAGTCTCCCTCACGCGCCAACAACTTTCCCTTCAAATTTCCACGCGCGCTTCTCCTTTGGCTAATCCCAGCAAATTTTCACGCACCTACTACCCAATATTCAATATTATTTTTATTTAATGTTCCTTGTGGTTATTATTATTATATTTTCTCGCATGGGAATTTTGCTTTTACCATTTCCATAGCTTTCCTAGTTCAACCAATGATTGATGGGCGAGCTGCAGCTCACTGGTGTATGGATTCTGGCACTAGTACTTATATGATTTCTCAGACTTGTCATCTTTACAAGGTACTTGATTACCGTGGTTCTAATATTGTTTCTGTGGGCAATGGTGCTTCATTATCAATTTGTCACATTGGTCAGTATGATATTTCAGATATCTCGTTACGTGATGTGCTCGTGGTTCCTCAAATTGCAAAAACTTTAGTTTCCAAAAGTAAACTCACTCGATATTTGCTGGTAACTATTCTATTTGATGGTGATATGTTTATCATTATGCATAAGCACACCGGAAATGTCTTTGGTACTGGCCGTCAAATGGTCAGGCCTTATTATCTTGAGAGTGGTGACTCCAATGTCTTTACCAAACTTTGTTCTGGAAAAATTTGCGCATCATTTGAGCAATGGCATTCTCGGATCGGTTATGTGTCTTATGACACTCTTCAATTGTTAAATGAGCAAGGTCATATCTCTGTTACCTCTATTTTACCTTCCCCAGTTAGTTGCTCCTCCTGTATGATGGCTAAAGGCCTTCGTTTTCCCTTTTCCACTAGTGATCGTTGTTTGGCTTTGTTGTTGGATAAAGTTCATTGTGACTTATGGGGGCTTGCACCAGTTTCAGAAGTTACTGGTTTTTCTTATTGTGTTATCTTCATTGATAACTTTTCCCATTTTATGTGGTTCTATCCCCTACGTCTCAAGTTCGATTTTTTTTGATGTCTTTCTAATGTTCCAGAAGTTTTTGGAGACCCAATTTTCCACTTAACTTAAAATTTTCCAATCTGGTTGAGGAATTGAGTTTACTAATCATCGTTTCCATTGTCATTTTATCTCTTGTGGCATTCATCATTAGAAGTTTATACGCATGTTCAGAATGGTCGAGCTGATCGTAAGCACAATCATATCACAAAGACAGGGTTAGCCATGTTATATCACTCGTTCATTCCCTAGTAATATTGGGTGGATGTTTTCTCCTCGACAGTGTATATTATAAACCTCTTACTCAATTATGTTCTAGAAGTTAAATCTTTGTTCGAGATAGTTTACAGCACTGCAGCTGATTATTCCCTTTCCATCCAATGGTTGTCATGTGTATCCATGTTTGTGTGACATTGCAGCTGATAAGTTTGCACCTCATTCCATTCCATGTGTTATCATTAACTACAGTGATCAACAGAAATAGTTCAAATGTCTTGGTCCTTCCTCTGGGTGCAACTATATTTCTCATCATGTTTAGTTTAATGAGCATTCTTTTCCTTACACTTCATCTTTTTGGGATAGTCGCTCACCCTCTGATTTAAAATTTTCTTCTTTCATTGAGCCCACATCTGCATCGCCTTTTTCTCTTGCTTTCAATGGCACCAATATTAGTCATATCTCATCTGCTATTGTGGCATCATCACAGTTTACATGTGATATGTGTCTTTTACATGTGGATCAACCTACTCTTGAGCTCTCATAGTCACCATCTCCTTCTCTCCAAGGTCCCCCTGTCTTTTCGGCCTAGTCATTGCCTTCAACATCACTATAACCATCACCTTCTCCTCCTCATCCATCTCATCCTATGACGACCCATTCTTGGAATGTCATTTTCCCGGAGAAACAATATCTTGACTTTGAGGATCATGGTCTTCTTGCAGCATTTCTTTCTAAGACGGAGCCTAAGGGTTACTGCTCAACTCTTAAGGATCCTAAATGGATTGTAGCTATGGATGAGGAGATGCATGCTCTCCGTAACCAGCATAGTTGGAATTTTGTTTCTCCCCCTCTGGTGTCAACATTGTTGGCTTCAAATGGGTCTATCGTCTCAAATATCGAGCTGATGGTAGTATCGATAGTCACAAGGCCCGTCTTGTTGCTCAGGGCTATTCTCAGGTGCCAAGATTTGACTTCACTCACACTTTTAGCCCTGTGATCAAATCTGCGACTGTTCGTATTATTCTCTCTTTAGTTACTTTACGCAATTGGCTACTTCATCAACTTGATGTCAAGAATGTTTTTTCAAATGGTGTCTTACATGCTCCTGTGTATATAGAACAACTTGCAGATTATAAGGATCCACTTCGCCACTCTCCTGTTTGTAAATTTTGAAAGGTCATTTGTGGTCTCAAGTAGGTGCCTCGTGCTTGGTTTCAGCGTTGTAGTACTTTTATACTCCATTTAGGCTATACATGCAGTGCAACTGATGCCTCTCTTTTAATTTATTCTCGAGGTTCTCGGATGTGTTTTTCTATGTCGATGATATTATTTTGATTGGAAATGATCCTTCTCTCATCATCCGGTTTATCTTTGGTGCTCATTAGGAGTTCTCTATCACAGATCTTGGTCTTTTGCACTAAATTCTCGGTTTAGAGATTTCTTATTAAAATACCGATCTTTTCTTGGGGGCAAACTAAGTTTGCCATGGACATTCTTCAACAAGCTGGTATGACAATTACTACTCCCATCTCTACTCCCTTTGTTCTGGGTAGCCAGCTATATAACACTTTTAGTCCCAAGTTCTCCAATCTCAATTTGTACAGGTCACTCGTTGGGGCACTTCAGAACCTCACAATTACACGACCAGATATCTCTTATACTGTAAGAACGGTCAGCCAGTTTTTGCAGAGTCTGCGTGATAATCATTTTTAGGCAGTTATCAGGATTCTTCGCTATATTCGAGGAACTCTTCATCATGACATTTCTTTCTCGCTATCCTCTAGATCTCTTCCTATTTTGGGGTAGTCGGATGCTGATTAGGCTCATTGTTTTGAAACCCACCACTCTCGTTATGATTATGCTATTTTTCTTATTGGAAATCTTGTTTCTTAGTCTGCTAAGAAACAACTTACTGTCTCTCGCTCCAGTTATGAGTCTGGGTATTGGGCTATAGCCAATACCTCTGCCGAGTTGGTGTGGATCTGTCATCTTTTGCGGGATCTTCGTGTCCCTTCTGCCTCCCCTCTGCTTCTCTTGTGTGACAATAACAATGCCATTTTTCTCGCCCAATATCTGGTTGCCCACAAGCGGGTGAAGCATATTGACATCAACTACCATTTTGTTAGTGAACTTGTGGCCTCCGGTAAGTTGCGTGTTGCTCATGTTCTTTCTTCGATTTAGCTTTCTGACATATATACTGAGAGCTTACCACGCCCTTTATTTGAGCAATTTCGATCCAAGCTCTGCGTGTCGTCAAATCTCACGCTTAGCTTGAGGGGTGTGTTAGAGTGTAGATTATTGGGATAAACTCGTTCATACCCTCCAGTTCTTGTGTATGTGCATATATACCCCCGAGTTTTTTTAAAGTGCACGCGTACCCCTGTCGTGATCTAAAAATTGGTCAATTTCAGTCATTTCTGGATTCAATAGAAATGACCGTTTTCGCAGAATCCGGGAATGACCAAAATTAAAAAGGTAATTTCTATTAAATTCGAGAATGATTGAAATTGAACAATTTTTCAGACCACGACAGAAGTATATGAATACACTTTAAAAAATTCAGGAGTATATTTACACAAATACAAGAACTATAGGCATAAATACACTTTTTTTCAAAAATAAACATCGGGCCCCAATTCACCAACCCAGCCTTCCACCTAACCAACTTGTATTTCGTATAACCAAGGGGCATATATGGAAATATGAGCACGAAGACTACGAATCCGTGATGCAGGAAAGCATTTGTAAGCATGGTTTGGAGTGAGTAAAATGATTACTCCCTTCGTTTCTTTAATAATGACACACTTTTTTTGGAGTTATTTCTTTTATATTGGCACACTTTCTATTTTTTATAAGATTCATTCAATTTCATCCACTCATTCTACTTTTTGTATTCTACATTCAATTTTATCCACTCTTTTTTTCTTTTAAATTCAAGCACATACACATAGTGTGTTATTGTTAAAGAAACGAAGGAGTATAACAATGGAAAAAGTCAGTGAGTACCCTCCAAAGTAGGGGTGTTCAACCGGCCGGTTTGTCGGTTAGCCGGTTAATCGGTTTCGGTTTTTACCGGTTTACAAAATTTTATAAGGAACCGAATAACCGACCGATAATATTGTCGGTTTTACCGGTTCGGTCCGATTTTGGTTTCGGTTATTACCGATTATCATATATCATTCATTAAAAATAAATAAAAATATTAATTCATATTAATTTTAAAACTTGGAATATAAGGTAAAAAAATAGAAATTGGATAATTGTTTGCATTTAGTTTATAAGTATTCGTAATATGTTAACTGTGGCAGTTGGTAATTCTGTCGTTTAATAGTAAGAAAATTATTTAATTAAAGTAATCAAGAGATTCAGCAACAGATCAGATCACATGGTTTCCAGCACCATACACGAAAATGAAACACACGCCACTAAAATTCCCTCTACCTACTTCTATTGACTAAATGTAATTGTTCAATGCGAAATTTGTTTTTCAAAAGATGACAAAATATTGGGAAAAATGATCTTTTCATAAATTTATGGAAAAAATAGAGTTTGACTAGAATAATATGAAATTAGAGGTTTATATTCTGCAGTAACTGTAAGTGAAACATTTGAGTTTGGTTAGAAATATTATATATTTAAAGTAAAACATAAAAAGTATTTAGACATGTAAGTTTACCCAAATAGTTTATAACACGAATTTAATCCAGATTTTAATTGCTTTACCCACGTATTGTCCATCTTTTTATGGAATTGTACTTAAATCCCCGGTATTTTCATAATTTATAGAAATATCATTTTTCAAGAGACGTACTATTCAAAAATATTCGGAGATCAGAATTTTTTTATTGCAAATTTTAATGACAATTTTTAATTAAAATTACTTTTCCCAAAATAATACTCTCTTTAATAATGCATCAGCAAAATTAAGTTTGCGAATTTGGTTTGTGAAAGTTTTCCCATTTGTATTTATGCATATCCATTTTAGATTTCCCATTGTTTGTATATTACAAAGCACGTAGTTTTAGATTAAATATACAAAAATACTAATTATTTTTTTAGAAATACCACCTTTTATAATGGGGTTTGACAGACCCCTACCCATTAATAATTTTTAAAAGGTACAGGAAGAGGAGGACATAATACCTTACCTCCAAATAGTTTTGTGACTCGTGAATCTATACATTTCCTATTTTAACCTAATGAGTAACAAAACCCCAATCGTGGCTATATACGAAAATAACTAATATTAAATAAACAAAACCTTAAAATCTGGAAAAGTAGATAGAAATAGTACCTTTAATTTCTATTCCAATTCAAAGTTCACGGACACAAATTTTAGGCAAAATTGATTAATTTTAATACTTAAATTTCATTATAGTACTCGCATATATGATATATCATGCATGCAGGGCAGGTCCTAATATATTGGGGGCCTGAAATAAATTAGAAAAAAAGGTCCCTCATATAATATTTAACATTCAAATTTATAAAATGATCCCTCAAATAGGATGAATTTTTTTAAAAAAGAAAATTAATTAAAATATATCATATTTACTATTTTTTTCTCTATATATAGTCAAAAAATTAAAAATTAGGCCCCTATATGACCCCAAAATTTGGGGCATGAGGCAAGCACCTCATATGCCTCCACATTAGGGCCGGCCCTGCATGCATGAATGATCTTCGCATTGCAATATATATATATATATATATACACACACTCCCTCTGTCTCATCCATATCTGTACACTTTTTGGTCAACTTTCTTAGGACACGTTTGACTGTAAATTTCAACTAGTATATAAGCACAAATATCTTCATGTGAGATATCGTTGGATTCCCTGTATCATGTAGTTTTTAAATATCAAATTTTAAGACATTATTAGTATACGTAACTAAAGTTATCGATGGTCAAACATGACCTGAGAAAGTTGACAAAAAAGTGTGCAGATATGGCTGGGACAGAGGGAGTATATAATCTTTGTAAGTTACCCCTTCTATCACCAATGATTTTCGGTTAGAACTTATGTGGGGCTTGTCGGTTGGTTTTATACTGGGGTGTTCAAATCGCCGACCCGACCCATTTTGATCTCGAACCATATGGGCCGGGTCGGGTCAATGTCCCATTTGAGCCAAGTGGGTCGGGTCACAATGGGTCGGGTCAGATTTTGACCCAAACCGACCCATTTGTAATTTTGCCCAACTTTCTTGAAAAAAATTATTAAAAAGAATTAGTTTAAAACAAAATGTCCAGCATTAATTTACTTCAAAAACAAGTTTAACATTCTTGTAAAAAATATATTTATAAAACTAAAAATAATTTTGCAAAATTATTATAAATAATATATTGATTAATATATGAAACATATTTTAATAATTATATAAATAAATTTTAGTAAAATTAAAAAATTGAAATATTAAAATAATTCTAACTAAGTAAAAGGAAAATAATTTTATTTTTCTTTATTAAGTGAATAATATATAACTAAATATAATATAATATTCTTATTTAAAATTGTATAAAAATAAATCATAATTTTATTTATTATTTAAATATTATTTCATTTAAAATTTATTTATTTTTTAAAAAATTATTTAAAAATTACTATTTTTATATTATTTTGGTTGATTTGAATCAATTATGATCGATCCATAACCCAGTCCAACCCGACCCATTTGATCCAAAATTTTGGGTCAATTTGGGTCGGGACAGCTGTCCGCCTCAACTCATGCACACCCCTATTTTATAGTGCGCATTTACACTCGTACACAGGGAACCCTTATTAATTACCCATATTGGATCGAGATTCATTCTATCATGATGAGGATGAAAATCCATCAATAAGTGATCTCGATAGGCAGGTGCTATGTAATAATTTCATTCTATGTTTGATCTTTATCGTAGTGATAACTCATGATATGTTCATCATCCGTAAGAAAATAATGCATACTCATAGTTGGGTGACGTGTAACCATATAAATTTCATTATAGAGCATGGAATGATAGAGAGGATATTGCTACAATGTCAGAGTGGAACCATGTCGTACTTCATTGCTTCTTCTTTTCTATTTTATGTTTTATGGATGAGTTCCATCTGGAATAATTTATAAACTTTCGGACTTGGGCTCAAGTGATTAGTATATGTTGTGACAGGCCCATAAATATAATTTTGCCACTTTTATCAGACAAAATTGCTACTCTTACCACTTTTATCAAATGTAAAAATAAATTAATGCTTTTCAAATTTTCTTCATCAAAAATAATATTTTTACCACTTAAAAAAATGACAAAGTCTCGTGCGAGAACGCCTTACAGCGAGACCAAGGATTAATGTGCACTATTATGAAGCTTAATTAAAGGTGGAATTTCAAATATTATTTGAGAAAGTTTGGGAGAGGAGGAGGGATCCGGGTGCAAATATCACTTTTTGGGAGGTGATGGGCATAAATAATTGGGAAATTAATGATTCCGGGTCATAAGAATCTCACGGGTCAAGAATTCGGGTCGGATGAATTCGCGGATCAACTTTTCTACCCATTTTCGCTCAGAGTGTGTATTTTTAATACCAGGCTTAATGTTTCACTTCCAAGCATTGATGTTTCAGTCAAACCTTGTGATGTTTTACCAGAATACTTTTTTTTATTCTACTAAAACCATGTGTTTAAAGTTAAATCTTGATGTTTTAATGTACAACTTGTGTTTATATGTTAAAATTTTCACATTTTACTTATTTTGCCAGTAGTTTGGGATATTAATTTTGATGTTTTAACTAATATTTATTTTTTGATTGATGTGTTAACTTTTTAGCATATGTCATTTTAAAATTAATATTGATGTTTCTTATTTTTATTATTAGAAATTTATTTAATGTATTCTTGAAGTTTCAATAGTGTGAATTAGTTTTTAAAATTTTAGTATTGATGTTTTATTTTTTCGATGTCACTGTAACATTTTGGTGCACCCTCTGAGGTTTTGAAATTCATGTGTATTTTTGTTTAATGTATGCCTTGATGTTTAAGCAGTGTGAATTAGTTTTTTATAATTTATTATTGATGTTATATATTTTTTAATATTCGTGTCACATTTCGGTGCATACTTTTGATGTTTTAAAATTTATATGTGCTTTTACTTGATATGTAACTGTTTTAATTTAATATATTTTATTATATTGATATAATTTTCAACTATTATAATTTTATGCGTATTTTTGTATTTTATCTGATGTAATCCCGCGTTTTTAATGTTTTCATTTGATGTTTCTTATTTTTATTTGATATTTAACTATTTAAATTTTAATGTCTATTTTTAGTGTATTTATTTGATGTTTAACTATTTTGACATGTATTTTTAATGTTTTCATTTGAGGTTTAATTATTTTTATTTCATATTCAACTATTTAAATTTTAATGTGTATTTAAGTGCATACTTTAATGTTTTAAAATTCACACTATATGTTTTATTTAATGTTTAACATTAAAATTTGATGTGTTTTTATATTCGTTCAACTATTTTTATTTAATGTTATTTTTTAGTGTTTCATTTGATATGTATCTTTAGTAGTATTATAATTTGATGTTTAAATATTTTTACTTGATGTGAATTTAATATTTAACTATTTAAATTTGATATGTAACTATGAGTATTATCATTTGATGTTTAGCTATTTTTACTTGTGTGTATTTTGATATTTTATTTGATATTCTACTATTTTAATTTGATGTTTAATTATTTAAATTTTATTTGTTATTTTAATGTTTAATATTTTTATTATTTGTACTTGAAAGACGGATCAGAATCCGGTTGCGATTCCGATCCAGGTGCTGGTGCTGGTGTTCCATGGCCGTGGGAGATGGTGTTGCTGGTGTGCTAGTTTGTTGTTGTCGATGTCGTTGTTGTGGATCCTGTCCCGTTCCGTTCGTGTCATCCGGGCACTCGCCACGTCCAGTTCAATGTTGCTAACCCACTTTTGTGCTCTCCACAGACCCCTTGAGTGTGCCGCCGCGACGGGAGCAATGCTCCCGCAAGGCCAAGCAGAGCAGCATGCATGCCATGCTCATGAATTCCAGTTCTGTTGCCGGCGATGGTGGAGTAG
>JAULKK010016491.1:0-10039 GCA_032355705.1 Rubia peregrina
ATAAGTATAGTTGTATGGTGTACTTTGTACTATATCTTTCTGATTAGTGGATTTATTCTGAACTGGGCCAGGCCCCGTAGACGTAGGTGGATTTCACCGAACTGCGTAACCAAGTTGTGTGTCTCATATTTATCTACTTTACATACTTGGTTAAGTTAGACTATGTTGGAACATAGGATTACTAGTTAAGCTAAAACGGTAAAACCGATTTTTCAGTACTCATTTTTTATGTCCTAAAAGGCAGTTTATTAGACCATCTCCAACCATAAACACTATTTTTAGTGTTCAATACTCCAAATTTGGTGTTGTACAGCAAGTTTACACCATTTCTCTCCAACCGACAACTCTAAATTTTACACTAAAAAGAATATTCCATTATATGCTAATATAAATTTAATATTTTTATTACTTCTTTTACTTTTCATTTTATGTTTTAGTTTATACTCCATTTCAAAGTTATAGTTAATTAACACAATGCTTAAAACTAATACTCCCTCTGTTTTACTAGGCACACTTCTTTAAAATGGATATTTTTGTGTGTTTGGCACCTAATGAGAGCATGCTAAAAAAGGAAAGGGACATATTTGATTTTTAACATTTTATCCTCACAAGATCTCATTATTTTCGTTACGTATGTCAATCATTCTCCAGTTGGAACTTATTAGCCCATTCACTAAGCTCAAATCAGACTAGCCTCTCCCTCTTTTTTTGTTAGACTTTGATCAAATTTTCATAGCCCATTTGACAACCCAATTTTGAAATTTTCTTTCCATTCATACCAGCAAATAACTTAAAAGTAGGAGCACAACATTCAAACCCTAATCTAACTTCACAATTCTTGACCATTCTCCTTCGAAACACCTTCTCGTCAGAACCCTGAGCAGAAATCATCTGCCACTCACGGTGCATTGTCCAACCCAACTGTCCACCACTCCCTATGGTCGGCCAAACACCTCTCTCTGCAACGATGACCATTCCGAGCCTTTCCCTGTTCAAAAATGAAGATCCTCTTCCCGATGAATCAAAAAGTCAAATCTGGTACGAGCGCCAGCTCGACAATACAGTCGTCAACGAAATGGAATAGCCCGATCTCCTCTCCTCCAGCCAAGCTGACGTTGTCAGTCCAGAGTTACCCTGTTTTCCAGTGACAATCCCAGACGGAGATGATAGCGTCACCACAAACGGCAACAGAGCGCTTTTCGAGATGATGCAATCTGCATCGATGCTCCTCATGGTGGGTCAAGTCCGGAAAACATCATTTTATCGATGAAGAAGGGTGGTCCAGCGTCAGCGACACATACGAATCGAACGAGGAGGCTACGACCAACTTGCTGGAGGATGACGCTAGCATCTCAAGTCCACTGTTGGTGAAGAAGATTCAGCCGCCAAGACCATCATCTGAATTGAGCACAGTATCATCCACCTTTACCTCGCCTTATGTGTACCAGCTTAATAGAGTTCTAGTAGACTTGTCAGAGGTACAAATTTTCCAGATTGATATGTGTCTGTGATTATTTACAATTTTCCCGTGTTCCAATAGTTATTATTGTCAGTTTTTGTTGTTTATTTTATTTGTTATGGTGACTCCATTTATTTCTTGGTATTGGGCTCCTCTCAGGTACATCCTTGCCTGCACAAATTGTTACTGAGTCAATATCGGAGTGACGAATATGGGAAATTGCCTCCAAAAACTTTAATGCATATGTGGAAGGTGTGGTACCGTTTGTAGGTACGATATTGAAATTTAGATTTGTTGCTTTTACAACTTCATTTTCTCTGTTTTACAATATCCGTGCGTGAACATTATTTACTCTGTTCCATGAACATCAGTTACTTTGTTACACTGTTTTAGAACTTCTAGAAGTGTTAGTTTTCAAAAGTTTCGTGTATGTGTGTTTGGATGGTTTATTCTTGTGTCCATTGCTTGTGGTTTTCCAAAATTTCTCTGTTCATTTTTATTTGTTACATGTGGTTGTCCTGTTGAGCCAATATTTGTGAATGTGAATTCTTCAATTTTATTTGTGAATGAGGTTGTCATCTAGAGCCTCGACTTGAGTTTGTTTACTGCATTGGTCTGTCATATAAGAGCCTATAAATGTTTTACACCAAAACATGTTGTTGACTTGTTCATCCATTTCCATGGAATACATGCTGAATGTTGCCAATAATTTTAAAGATGAATGTTCTAGATTCATCATACCATACATTACAAACTTTTTCTGGTCTATTACAAAAAACTTGCGTGGTTGCATCGTAAACACATTTTCAAAATAATATACTCCCTCCGTCTCATGGCAATCTTCACTCTTTGACTTTTGTCAGTTGACTCAAAAAAAATTTGAACATTGATATCTATAATTGTGTGTAAATACAATTTATGAAAAGTTGATATTTTAAAACTACATGTTATTACGAATCTAAAAAAGATAACATACGACAATATCCTAACTTATTTATCAATTCAATTTTGAGGTCAAAGTTAAGCAATTTTGACTAAGTGAATAATTAAAGTGCAGATTTGGCTGGGACGAAGGGAGTAACATGTTTACACCAATTAGATTATCACAAGATATGATGCAACCCTGAAGTTATAGTTGGATAAACTAGAACAACTCATCCAATTACTTGGTCAATAAGGTGTTGCAGCCCAGTAGCATAGTTCTTTGCTATTAAATACTATTGACACTCGTGAAGTAAATATGTGTCTACATCTATGTCTGTAGGTAACAAACCTTGTCGTTCAAGTGCATCATTTCCATATGTGGTAACGTGTACCTGTTAGACCCTTTACATTTCATAATTTCAACCATCACACACTGTAGTGACAAGAAAACTTTGTTGGGTTTTTGTGCCTCTAATTCCCTGAATGCAGTAGTTGTTGCTTCGAACAGCTGGTCCAACGTAGTTGAATTGTTTTGTGCTGCAATGATTGTATGGATCTAAAAAAGCCCAAATCAAAGATATTTAAATCTGGACTGTTTGGGGGCTGAAACCCCAATCTAATGTTGAACCCATCTATACTTGCCACCCTTCTAAATTCTGGATCATCATCACATATATGAGGCATTGCATTATCTTGCCGAACTGTGATATTTTTGCTTGCGAGTAGCGGCCATTTTCTTTTTATAGCCGATACTAGTTTCTCCAACATGAAACTCTTGATAACTTTTCTGTCAACAGATGGAATAGGTTTTGTTATCATTGTACCGACTGGTCTATTTTTACTGTCATTCTTTGCTGGTTCCTTTGTAATCAATGACCAAATCCCTATTTTTTCATCAAACAACACATTCCCATCAGAACTGAAAATTGGTCTGCATACTGCGCATAAGAACATGATTTTCTGAATATATCTCTTGTTTTGAATAGTCCGATGAGGCTCCTCTTCTTTTGGAAGAAGATAATACCTTTCGGCCACTCTTGTAATGAAAAACCACTTCTCATCAATATGAATAACATGATGCATATCAAGAAATTTTGTTTTGCATTCTATTGAGTCATGTTTTAAGTGCAAAACTGAGTAGTGTAACCTGTTTAGTTGATTTCATTCAGAGATTTTTGGCTTGATGGCATTTGAGTGGATATGAATCTCTCCACCTTTAATCCAATGGTGCATTTTAGTTGTGCTAACCCCAACTGCAGCATCATAGCCTCTCTGTGTTGTTCTTAAATGTAGTGGAACAACCATGGCTAGGTCTTTGTTGATAGGAATGGTTGGCCTTCCTGTTTTCCCCTTAATTTTGCTACTCAAATTGCGAGATAACCCTTGTTCTTCTTGTTTTACCTGCAGGGAATGGAGGCGGCTGATGGTGCGGACCGACGTGTTTCACCGTTGAGCTGTTTCCTTTCGACAACTACGTAAATATTTCCATGTTGTTGGTGTAGAAGGATGAACTCTCCAATTTATTCTCATTCGAGGTCCGTAAGCTGATGTCGTGATACACCCATATCTTCCATGAAAGAGTGAGGAAGAACAAAAATATTTATGAAAATATTTCTAGTTGTGTGTTCCAGCAGCAAGGAACCTGCAGTAGAAAATAAGATGATTGAGAAAACCAGAGGATGGTGGATAGAACTAGCAGCAAGAACAAGCTGCAAAGGTCTGGTGCTTTAATATTTGTCTCTAATACACACACACACATATATATATATATATGTATATATAAAGTAGGGTAGTTGTTCCAGATTAAGGGGGATTCGAAATGTCATTAGAAAATCCCCCCCCCTCCTTCATTTGACCAAGTCTAATATGTAATTTTATGGGGGTATTTTTGAATAAAATACTAATATCCTATATTTGGTGCAATGAATATATAGTAAAACAACAAATATAGTGTTTTAATGTTCATCCACACCAAATATAGCGTAATCCAGATGACTGTTGGAGATGCCAAAAAAATATATAGTGTTGCACTATTATATACCCATTACTCGCATACTACACTATATTTTGTGCACCCTAGGAGATGCCCTTAGAAATTGGATATCATTTCAAATTAAAGTGGTATAGAATGGTACCCACTTTCAATTGACAAATATATTTTCAGAATATAAATAAAAATGTGGGTAACTTTTAAGGACAAATTTAAAAATAGGGGGTGAAATTGTGAGTTTCAAGTGGAAGTGGATACTATTATGAACTTTTACTCATTGAAAGAATTGAAATTCAAGGAATTGAGCTTTCATCTCAAAATTCTCAATAAAAGCATCGGTAATGCATAGGGGGTCTTCCTTATGTATCTGTACAAATGGTAAGTTCTCATTGATCCTTCTTAGTATATACACGACCAGCATAACTTCTTTACAGGAGTTTCCCCGCTAAACTGGCTCGCTAAACGCACATAGGCTAACCACATCACTTTGTAACCAATCCTGAGAATGACGGAGAGGCATCTTCCATTTGGACATCACTTGTAAAGATGATACGAATCTCCTTGCGAAAACTCTGCATTGCGGAAAATTGGATCTTTATTTATTTTGAGAAACTTGAACCACTCAAAATAAATGCACGAATTGCAACGCCTAGCCCACAGGGTACACCCAACTCGACTTATAAGCGTCAAGTTCGCAGGGTGCACTTATAAGGTTTCTCTATAAACGTCTAACCCGCAGGGTACGTCTACAAAGGAAATTGAAACTTAAATAACTCGCAGAATTAAGCAACAATGAAGATAATGAGAATGTCTCAAAAGTATGAATATATTTGATAAAAGTATAAAAATAATGTCAGCCAAACCCCTTTATTTATAGGGTAAAATTCAGCCAGTACAAATAGAAACTGAAAAGAATTATGGCAGCTTTAAGAAGCTAAAACCATATCCAACTACAATACCTAATTTAAATCTAAATGATTACTATATTCATATAAGTAAATCAATCCAAATGTTGGATGAATTCTTAAATGAATCTACCTTATCTAAACCTACCAAATCTAATTCTAATAAAATCAAAACTCAAAAATTACAATATTTCAAAAATAATTCTAAATATGAGCACGCTACCTCATTAAAAAACCCAACATGAAAAAGAGTATAGTGTTAGCTCCTAAAAATACTAAACTAAGAAAAATATAATAAATGATATTTTTGACATCGTATCATTTTGACTATTATATTTAGGCATGAAATTACATCAATTTAATAATTATTTTTTTCTCCTGATGATTACATTTTTTTTGAGTTTTCAATGTCATTACTGTCATTTCTCATTATAATTAAAATGTTATCAAAAATTTTATTTTCAAGACATGCGGGATGAAACCTGTACCTGCACCCCTCACACTGGACCATACGACTAACCGGGTTGCAAGATATCTCACACTCACAATACACAGCGACAAGGTTGGGGATGAAAGTGACGGAGCCAACTTTTAACTTGATTCGGCAATAGTAAGCATCAATTTCTACACTTTCGAGCTTGGTGTAGCTCTTGAATGTGTGGACAAAGAACTTGCTCTTAATCGTGTGGGTGCGCTCTGGGTGTCATAGTGGTCTAAAATGAACCGTTGCTTCACGTCATGGAACTTCTTGCGCCCGCATTTGAACTCCTCAGGCTTGTCGTACCATCACACATGGACGTAGCTGTTGCATATCACCTCTCTACTCGCACTGTGTACGGTGACTTTCCTTGCTCCGTTGCTTTCAACAACATGCAAACATAAACTCTCATGGTATTGTTGGTTTCTTTATTACTGAAGGAATCCAGATCTCTCTTTCCGGGTTGAGTTTTCACAATGGAAATGCTGGATGGTTTGGAGTGTTCCAAAGACCAAAGAAACGTTCTCTAATTTTCTAGAAATATAGTAGAATGTACTTAATGGGTATTTATATTTAAAGCTGGATCGGTGAATATATATGGTAAATAAATCAAAAATCTTGAATGGCAAGATGTTTTAACTCAGAAAAAATATTGTACGAACCCTATTGTTCATTCATTTTAGTTTTTTTTTTCAAAATATCCCTAAAATATACCGTTGACTTGATGCTTAAGTAATTCTAAAAAAATATAGGCAAAAAATTATAAATAAATTTTAAAAATTATATATTCAGGCAATATTTGCACGACTATATATGACTAATTTAATTTATATACTTTTCCCCATGTATGGTGTGACAATAACTTTTTGTTACTAACCATTCATGATTGTACTTAATCATGCATACATAAGGTGGTAAAAGAAGGGTATGGGAACTTGAAACTCTAATACAACCTATGGTTGATTCAAAACGCCAGGATGAGGATGTGCAATTGCAATTTAAAATAGAGGATTGGCGCAATGAAAACAACACATCATAACTGGAGACATATAATTGGAAAAAAACTAGAACCAAATGAAGAAAAAAAAAGAACACAAAAGGAAAGTAAAATTTTGTATTGGGATTATGATTATGAATGTTCACGGGAAAAATATATTTCAAAAGATACAAATCAGCTTTGTGCAAGTTAAAGAATCAGTTGACTTCAAAATTGATTTTATAATTATTCAGTAAAATATTTCATCACACAGTTTGAAATTTTAGTATTGACTAACATTTATAGAGATATGACATTATAATAAATAATTTCATATTTATTTGAAATACTCTAGTCATAAATGTCCGTGCAATGCACGGTACTCGCCCAGTTCTAATTACATTTTAAAATATTATATTTAGGTATGAAATTACATCAATTTATTTTATTTTATTTTTTTCTCATGATTTCATAATTGTTTTTGAGTTTTCGATGTTATTACTGTCGTTTCTCATTACAAATAAATTTATTAAACTTTTATTTACAAGACTTGAGACTATCCACGTTGTAAAGCATCTCACACTAGTACTACACATCGACACAGTCTGGGACGAAAGTGATGGAGCCAATGTTTTACTCGATCCGGCAGTAGTAAGCATCAATTCCTACACTGTCGAGCTTGGTGTATTTCTTGAAGGTGTGGACAAAGAGCGTGCACTCAATTGTGTTGGCGCTCTTGGTGTCATAGTGGTCCAAAATGACCAGTTTCTTCGTGTCATGAAACAGCCCGCGCTCACATTTGAACTCCTCAGTCTCGTAGTACCACCTTACACGGACGTTGTCATCGTTGCGTATCGCCTCAATGTTTTCCACATGCGCTGTGTACGGTGACTTGCCTAGCTCCATTGCTTTCAGCAACATGCGAACATGATTTCTCACTGTCTTGTTGGTATCTTTGTTAGTGAAGGAATCCATATCTCTTTTTCCGGGTAGGGTTTTTTCCATGTAAATGCTGGATGGTTTGGAATGTGCTTTAGACTGAAGAAACCTTCGTTAGTTTTTTTTAAATATCGAAGAACGTACTTTGTGGGTATTTATATTTACAGCTCGATCGTTTAATATATGATAAATATTTCTATGAGACTGAAATGAAAACAACTCATTATAACCGGAGGCCTATGATAGGAAACAAACTAGTACCAAATGAAAAAAAGAACACAAAAGGAAAGTAAATTCATTAATTGGGATTATGATTATGAATGCTCACGGGAAAATTATATTTCAAAAGATACAAATCAGCTTTGTGCAAGTTAAAGAATGAGTTGATTTCAAAAAATATTTATAATTATTAGGAAAAAGTGCATTTATGCCCCTAGTTCTTGTGTTTGTGCATATATACCCCCAAGTTTTTTTAAAAGTGCATTCATACCCCTATTGTGGTCTGAAAAATTTGTCAATTTCGGTCATTCCCGGATTTAATAGAAATGACCGTTTAATTTTGGTCATTCCTAGATTCGGAGAAAACGGTCATTTCCATTGAATCTGGGAATGACCGAGATTGACCAATATTTCAGACCACGACAGGGGTACACATGCACTTTAAAAAAACTCGATGGTATATCTGCACAAACTCAAGAACTGGGGGGGCATGCATGAGTTTATCCCTAATTATTAAGTAAAATATTTCATCACACAATTTGAGATTTTAGTATTGATTAACGTTTATAGAGATGTGACATTATAATAAATAATTTCATATTTATTTAAAATACACTAGTCATAATTGTTCATGCAATGCACGGTACTCGCCCAATTCTAATCATATTTTAAAATATTATATTTAGGTATGAAATTACATCAATATATTTTATTTTTATTTTTTGCTGATGATTTCATAATTTTTTTTAGTTATCCATGTTATTACTGTCATTTATCATTATAAATAAAATGTTATCGAAAATTTTATTTACAAGACATGTGGGATGAAACCTATCCTTGCACCTCTCGCAGTAGACCATGAGAGTATCCATGTTGTCAGGCATCTCACACTTACAATAAACAGTGACACAGTCTGTTAAGAAAGCAACCGAGCCAACCTTTAACTCTATCTGGCACTAGTAAGTATCAATTCCTACACTGTCGAGCTTGGTGTAGTTCTTGAAGGTGTGGACAAAGCGCTTGCACTCAATCGTGCGGGTGCTCAGGGTTTCATAGTGGTCCAAAATAATTAGTTCCTTTGTGTTAAATAGCTGCCCGCGCCTGCATTTGAATTCCTCAGGTTCGTAGTACCACCGCACAATGACGTAGCAGCCGTTGCGTATCGCCTCGATCTTTTCCACCCGCGCTGTGGACAGTGAATTGTCTTGCTCCATTGCTTTTTGCAACATGCAAACATATACTCTCACGGTCTTATTGGTTTCTTTGTAGTGAAGGAATCCATATATCTCTTTCCGGGTTGGATTTTCGCCATGGAAATGCTTGATGGTTTGGCATGTGCTACTGACTGAAGAAACCTTCGCTAGTTTTTTGAAATATCAGAGAACATACTTAACGGGTATTTATATTTACACATCGGTCATTGAATATATGATAAATATATCAAAATTTATGAATGGTAAGTTGTTTAAACTCAGATTTTTTTACGAAATCTATTGTTAATTCATTTTATTATTTATTATTTTCAAAATTTCCCTAAAATATACCATTGACTTGATGCTTAAGATTTTTTTTTAAAAAAATGTACAAATTATAAATAAATTTCAATATTTATATAATCGAGCAATATCTGTGCGTTGCACTGCTATATATGACTAAGTTAATTTTTATACTCTTCCTAATGTATGGTGTGACAATAAGTTTTTGTTACCATTATACTAACCTTTTATGATTGTTCTTAATCACGTATATAAGGTGGTAAAATAAGGGCATAGAAACTTGAAACTCCAATACAACCTATGGTTGATTCAAAATGGAAGGATTAGGATGTGCAGTTGCAATTGCAAATAGGGGAATCTGCAAAGTTAGAAATAAGCTTGATAATCGAGCAAGTAGTATCGAAATGAAAACAACACATCAGAACTGAAGGCATATGATTGGAAACAAACTAGTACCAAATGAAAAAAATAAAGAACACAAAAGGAAAGTAAAATATTGTATAGGGATTATGATTATGAATGCTCACGGGAATTTTTTTCCGAAAGATATAAATCAGCTTTGTGCAAGTTAAAGAATCAGTTGACTTCAATTTTTTTTATAATTATTTAGTAAAATATTTCATCACACAATTTGAGATTTTAGTATTAATTAA
>JAULKK010016502.1:0-10038 GCA_032355705.1 Rubia peregrina
TTTCTTTTAACTTTTGTGGATCTGTACCTGTTGTGGTTTTTCTTTTAACTTTTGTTTTCGCTATGAAGGGTTACTTTGCTTGGTGTTTGATGGATAACTTTGAATGGCAGCTTCGTTATACCAAGCATTTTGGTTTGATTCATGTCGACTGCAACAATAGCCTCATCCGCCGCCCTAAGTCATCTGCTTATTTGATAGTTATGTTAGTCAAATAGATTAGTAATTTTGTATCATAAATTTTGTGGAAATATTTTTGGTTGTTGCTAGATGTGGCCATATACATATTTTTTGCTAGATTGTTTTACTGTTTGTTGTGAAGTATTAGAGCAGCTGCGGTCAGAACCCTATTCTAATACTTTTTTATCCCAAATCAAACTAATAAAGCAGTTGCAGTCAGTGCCCAATTTCAAATCTATTTTTTTCAAATGGAAGTAATAGAGAAGCTGCGCGCAGCTGCATCCAGCGCCCAATTTTTTCCCATCCTCTGAACGCAGTTGTGCGCAACTGCGTCTAGAGGTAGGGCATTTTTTTTTGAATCCTTGAGTATTTTTGGAACCGATTTTATATAACCAGTGCTAACTAAAAAAACTGGTGCTAAAGCTTTTCGACGGCTACTTGGGCACCAGCTTTTTAAAAACGATGCCCATAAAAAAACAGGTGCTAAATGTTGCACCGATTTTCATAAAACCGGTGAAATCTTTTCACCGGCTACTTGGGCACCGATTATTGGGTCCTCGAAAAACCAGTGCTAGGGCTAACAAAAATTGGTGCTAGAGGGTATGTCCTGTGATAGTGTCTATTGGGGTACTATATGCATTCATGACATGATTTATGATTTTATGACATTCTGAATTACCCTATTTTCTATGCCCTATGAATATTCGTGCATGATTAGTAATTTTCATTCATGCATGATTTATGCCATGACATGCTTTATGATGCATCCATAATTCTATGCATAGTATAATGTCGTGCTAGGCTAAAATGTTATCTTGGGAGTGTTAGATTAGGGCTATTGTAGTCTCGAGAGTACAGAGAAGATGAGTGGGATTTATGCTATCTTGAGAGTACCGTGATGATCGTTGTGTGAGTTATTGCATGTTAGGGGTGTTAGGCTAATTCCTAACGAGGGGTAAAACCTTGGCTTACCCCAATAGATAGGCATTGTGGTTTGTAACAACTAGGGGCCGTGACAACCCTAGAGTCATCACGAGATTCCAATTCATTTGCCTCTCTTGGCCTAGGATTGATGTCCATAGTGGAGTGTCCGGGACGTATTTTCCTTACTCCCACATCTAACAGTTACTACCTACGCAAGGCTTAGATATTTTATGCAGGGGCGTAATAGCACCAGAAGTGATATGACGGGGATGAAATGCGGTGTCAAGGGGGATTGGAGTGAATCCCTAATTACGGAGGTGGTGAGATGGTTTTGAAAGGAACCGAACCTTTGTTTGACAGACATTGGAAATTTCCGACCATCTTCACTCTATGTGACATAGGCAATGAAATTAGATTTACATATCTATATGTGATAGAATATAGGATCAAAGTTATTTAATCGGTCATGTTATGCAAATACCCACAAGACTAGTTAATCATAGTTTACTTCTCGCTAATTGCGTGATTGTAGTTTTTTATTTACAAACACACACACCCACCCCTCCCCAAATTATATGTTTCAGTACTAGGTATTCCCAACACACAATGGAAGTGACGATCAATTGTAAGTTGTGTCAAGATAACCTTAAAATTTTAGTGTTTTCGTGTACGAAGCGGATTAACGACCCCGCGTGGTATGGGTTAAATTTTGATGCCGTTGCCGGAGACACTAGTTTAAATTTAATTATTAGCTTGCATAATTAGTTTGTAGAGTAGTTTGTACTTTTCTTTTTGTAGCTTTTTGTCGGTTGTTGTGTAGAGTTCTTTGATAACCTTTCTTTATTTTTCCTAACTTGTATGCTAGTATTCTTTGTGGACTAATATTGTATTTTCTCAGTTCATGGTACATACATGTGCCACTAAGCAAGTAACTATACATTCTCAGCAATCCCTAACCCTTGCATATATTACTTACCTCTTGGACCAGAGACAAGTCTAATGCCGTTTATGACATCTCATGCTTGTAGGTTGTCCCAGCAACTTTTGGACTTTCATCCTCACAAATCCAAAATGGTTAAGAAGTTATAGTAGCTTACTTGTCGCACCCATACTTCACATTTTTCATTTGGAACAAGGCAAGAGTGGGAGGTTTCACAATCTCACATTCTCAAATCTTAACGTCCACTTAGGACCAAACTTTAAGCACGGTTTGATCGAGTCCTTCCTGGAACACATATTAAAGATGGTTTCCGTGCGTAGCACTTAGTCACGCGTGCGTTATGGAAGTATATCTCACACGTAGTACTCCCTTCATTCTAGCGTAAGGATCATATTTCCTTTCTGCACGGACATTTATTTATGCTGAAGTGGCACGAAAAATGGGGATTGAAGAAAAAAAAAGCCTTTAGTTGACATTAACAAACAAAAATGAAAAGTATGAAGCTTATGCAGAGACGGAGAGAGTACTTAACGTCCGATCCAGGGCCGAGTACTCTTGGTGTGTCGTGGAACACCCATCATACATGTAGGATAGTATAAAGAATGAATGAAATAGGGCAGTCGGATGAAAGAAGGTCTTGTCCGGATCCAATTGATAAGTTGCCAACTACAAGACAGTCGGAAAAGTAGATGATGAAAATCTTTTGGAACAAGTTCAATGGAAAAGAGAAAGGCAGTGCACTAATTGACATTGGAGGGACCAACTTCCTCACATCTGCAGATATGTTTTTTTCTCGTCTAATTAATAATCATTTTTCACCATTTTTGGATATGGAAACAGGTTTAGAATATTCACACAGTACCACAAGAATCTTGAAGAACGTTCACTGGTACTCGTCTGATTCATTGGGCTTGAGAAATGCACACAAAACCTAACCACCAACTATATATGCCACTTTGAGAGACATGATAAGAACTTTACATACTTAATATGCTTGCACCACATGCTGTGTTCAGTCGGATATAATCAAAATTCATTGGTACCAAGGAATATTGATTTGTGAATGCTTTCCCCAGATGATTATTAAATATTTGCCGCCATGTATTCCTAACTTAAACTATGTGGTTCCACTATTAGGCATTAGAGCTGTCGTAACACATTTCTAACAATATTTATTAAAATATTACAATAGAAAAGTATCGCATTTGACATAATGCAACATCATCTATGATAATACTTGTAAAAGTGTTGCAATAGTTCCAACTTAGCATTTTTAGCTTTTTTTAAAAAAAAATAAAACCACCAATATGGGTGGGAGGATTATTTACGGCTCCTCGTACCAGTAACAAAGGAAATTGAGTCCTTATCAATCAGAAGTTCTGGTTTCTATAATTAGACAAAATATTTAAGGATAGAAACCAATTTTGCACAAAAGGCTTTTACAAGAAGCATAGGCCAAAACATTGTCAGTTTTGTGAGCATCAGAGTCTGGATTTACTCCCTTTCGTAGTGGATTCTTATTGATGGTAAGCTGTGAGCATCACCATGAATGGTCATCCGTACTTGATCCGAGATGTGATTCATAGAAAGCTCAATCACTGATTGCAAGTTTTGCGTCCGCAATATAGGGGACTGAGCTAAATGATGAGCCACCTTGTTATGTTCTCTGTATACATGCTGAAAAAGGATCTGGTGTTGCTCTTGCATCTCCTCCAGTTGTCAAACATGTCTTTGGAGCTTCCAAGGGATTGCCCTTTTGTGGGTGAGCATTTGTATAACCTGCAATGAATCCATTTCTTCAATCAATGGGAGAAAACCTTTCTGAATACAAAATGAAAGACCAATAAGGCATGCCTACAGTTCTGCATTTACAGGTTCAGTTTCACCAATCAGTAAGGTAACACCCATGAAAATGACTTCAGCTCTTTGGTTTCGAATTATGAAACCACCTGTAGGGTGATTCAATTTTGGACATGATGCATATGTGTTACGTTTAAAACCAACATCAGGAGGTACCCATTTGTATGCCTTAACAATCTTAGATTTAGGTGTTCTAAATTTTTGGCTTAGCCTTTGTGCACAAGCTCAAGGCAATCATTTTTAAGGACCTGGGGATGAATAGTGAAAATATCAACACACAACTTCAACAACTCTAATTTCAAAGCTGGTATGTGTGGTCGAATATTATCAAAGACACGCATATTCCTAGCCTTCCAAATAATCCACACAAGTATATTAGGAAAGACATGTGCAATGTTATTCTTTGTTTTCGAAAAACAATCTATAGCCCAAAATGAGGATAAAACATCAAATATATGTGGCAAATGAGTGTTTGGGAGATTTAGCAGTCTTTAGCATTCCGTCCAGAGCTCACATGCAATGTAACACTCATTGAAACAGTGGTTAATGGAGTTCTCATTGTCACAGAAGGAGCCTTAGTTTGTAGTAGTGTTAAACAAATAATTCATTCTCCCTTCGATTTTTAATTTAACACACTATTTTATAGCACAAATATTTATACAATACTAAATGAGTGGATTACATTAATTAGAATAAAAAAGGTAAAATGAATAGATGAGATTAATCCAAAAATATTTATAGAGCAAATGACTTCTGTGACCCTTTAACTATCACGATCATTCACCTTGGACCCGTTATCTATTTTTTAAACACTTTTAGCCCCTCAACTTATAGAACTGCTAATTCGTGGCCCATCCGTCACGTCAAAGAGTCAGGTTTTGTCAAAAGCGTTAATTTTAAGGGTAAAATGGTCATTTTTCATTCTCATTTTACCTTTAATTTTTTTCCTATTTATTTTTTCTTTTCCCATTTTCCTTTTTCTTCTCCCATTCTCATTTCACTCACCCTTGACTCTAGCAAATCTTAGTGTCTCCTGACGATACTCGATGCCATTCTGAATAGGCGTTGGAGCTTCGAAGGTATGTGGTGGAGGGGAATCTTAGCCGGAGTGTAGCGGAGGCGATTGAAGATGGAGTGTGTGAGCTTGCCGGCATGATTGGTTGCTCGGGAAATTGAGCTAGTGCTATCATGGTAGGGGCTGAGGTTCTTGTGGAGTCGTGTGGACAGTGACCAGAGGTGTCATTGGTTCCTATGGTGTCGCCGATTCCTGTGGTGTCAAATTTGTGAGCTAGGGATCGCCGTCGCGGGTTCATGTGGTTTCATTGTCATGACTTTGTGAGGTAGGGTTCACCGTTCTGGGTTCCTATAGTGTCATCGGTTCTTATGGTGTCATCGTGGTGGCTTTGTGAGCTAGGGCTCTCTGCCGGGCGGCTTCATGGCCATGCAAGAAAGTGACTAGCTTCTTGGGGTGGGGCATATTCCGGTGGCCAAACTGGCTGAGTGAAGCAGTGGGGTGGATGTAAGGTGGTGGGTAGGGGCGGTGGAAGTGTAGGAGTGGGAAAGGGAAGGGGAAAGGAAAATGAAAAAAAATTAAATAGGAAAATGAAAAAATGACCATTTTACCCTTAAAATATAAACGATTTTAACCAAACTTGCATTTTGACCTGACGGAAGGGCCACAACTTAAAAGTTCCATAAGTTGAGTGGTTAAAAGTGTTCAATACAAATAAGAGGCCAAAGGTGAACGATCATGATAGTTAAGAGGCCACAAAAATCATTTGCTCTTTTTTAAGTTCATTTCATTTGGCATTATTAAGACATTTTTTTACCCAATTTGGTGCATTTTTTTGGTCTTGATTATATGATTTGCCTTGAAATTCTCTTAGGAGAGGTCAGAGAGACTTTTGCGCTCGTATTACTTTTCTAGGAAATTTTGTTTATCGAGGCAAGAAGAACTAATATTTGAAGGCACCAATAAAAGGATGGAAGAGTGAATACGAGAAGATGAAGATATGAAGGCAAAAAAAGTCCAAGATACAAGTAAAGAGGGAAAGCATTGGACAGTTAGTTGCACACCATCGCGAGGAGTGAGAATCCACCATTGCTCGTGACACCCTTATTGAGAGGGTTGGGAATTTCCCACGCCTCGCAACAGTCGGTCCAGCCCCTTGATACTTTATTCATTTTTTTTTATTTTCCCTTGTAAAATAAAATGCACTTGGTACCACTCACTCGTTATCTTCTTTTGGCCAAATTATCGTCTCCAAGTATCCTAGTTTACTCTCTCTCTCTCTTTCTCTTTTCATCTTTACTCTGTTATTTTGTATGAATTTGTTTATGGATGTTAGTATGATTTGTATTAGCCAAACCCTTTTCTTGGAAGCAATTGATCAAGGGTTCCAAACCCATGTTGTGAGAATCATTTTCTTCCTATTTATTGCTCTTGATTATTGTGTCCTTCCTATGCATTAAATGTTGTTTTTGGCTTCATTAATGTGATTAGAAGTGTGTGGATATGCCTATTTGTATGATAACATGTTAGGAGTTAATATAAAAGTATCTAATTCATCCATTTTGTCATGTGGTCCAAGAACATGAAGTTAGGACTTATAATTAGGTTGATGATGTTATAATTTCTAGATGAATGAAATAATGCTTAACTCTTTATCATGTCAATCCTAAGGTAGCAAAAATGTGAGAATGTTGAACTTTCTTGATTAAACCTAGAAAGTGCATAAATTGGTTAAATGCATAGACATTTGGTTGAATATTTGTAGCTGTTATCAAGTTTGTTGATTCTTCGTGCAAAATAACATTAATAGGATGTCTTTAGGTGTTGATCGTCTAAATGAGTCATTACTGAGGTTTATAAAGAGATGTAGAAATCACGTAAATTTTACTTAAGAAGAATGTGATGTTTATCTCAACAATAGGTAGTCAAGATGATTAAATATGATTGTTGGTTCAATGATTGATAAGAGACTAGAAGGTGAAAATCAATTGCGCTCAAGGTGTCGTACTTTGTGTTTAATCCTATCTTTGTAGTTTGTTGCATGATTAGCATACCTTCTCTTATATGCTAGTTTATGTCTAATCCTACATGCATGAACACTTAGAAAAATTCCTCATTTTTGTGGACGGTCCCTCTTACCATTGTCTATTTAATTGTAGTTTAGGAAGTATTTGGAGTTATAAATTTCATATTTTAGAGGTACGACAACAACCACCCAATACACCAGAGTAGAATAGGCGTGGTGATAAGGAAATAAGAAATCATTTCCCTTGTAGGGAAAGGTTATAAATGGTAGTTACCTTATTGAATTAGTTTCCTTATAGAATTAGTTATACATGGTAATTTCCTTATAACTTTGGAATCGTATTCCTGATAGATTTTGGTGTTTGTAGCCCTATATATTTTAATCTTCAACATTGATGAAATGGGTCATTGATGTGGTATAAGTGCACCATAATAATAAAAATATTTTATGATGTGGTGAACAAATGTATCGCCATGTTGCTGAAATGGGGATCACTGTGTTTTTTCACTCACGATTACCTTTGTTTTATTGAGATGGTGACGTTGGTGTTGCAGTTTACACCATCAATCGTCTTCCTACTCTTATCCTTGGTGGTCAGACCCCTTAAAGCCTTCTTTATGTCTGACAACCGTTTACTCCAACTTCCATTGTTTTGGTTGTAGAGTTCAGGTTAATACTTTATTGTTTCCAACTACTCCTCCATGTATATCTACCCTAGCCCGACTATCTCCTCTGCCCCTTGCTTGACTTGTCTCTTTGACTCCGTCGTTGAGCACTTTCCTTTGCTTCCACCTTCTACCGATCCATATATCTTCAGACTCTTCTCCCAATGATTCTTTAACAATCAAACTATCTAATAGCAAGCCCAACCGGTTCTCTCAGATAAACTCAAATCAAACATTCAAAACTCATATTTTCTATATATTTTTTGCTCAAACTTCAACTGACCCTATTTTACAAATTTGGACTATTATTACACAATAATCATTTCTTTTGTAATTTAAATCAAATACTTATTTTAAATTAATCTACAGAGATATATAAAAGTTAGAAAAAATGACTAATTTTATTGCTTCACTTTAAAGATAATTAAATATCTTATAACTATTTATTTATTTTAATAAATTTAAAATAACAACCATTAAATCAATAAAACACATTAGGTTAGGCTAATGCAAAGGTTTTAGTACGTTATAGCAAAACAAAGAAACCTTTTGAATCAAAAAATTGAAGCCAAATTTCAAAACATATCCCTTTCGATATTTCACTATTTCTCATCAGTGAATAAAGAAGAAAATAATTAATTTCTTAATATCAATATTCATGCTGTGATTCATCTTAATTATTATTGAGAATCATATATAAGTTTAAATTATCATAAAATTTATTTTAAAATGATCGCTCAAGTGAATAATTTAAAATGAGGAAAAATGGATGTTTCAATTAATCCGTCAATTTTACGTGTTTATTCAACAAAAAATAAATGTTAAAAAAATTAAGTAGTCAAAAAAGTTATTCACCAATATAATATTGATGTTATCATCAAACAAATTTTATTTATAGCATAGGGATAAGTAAAGTAAAATAACACCAAAGGGAAGGAAATAAAAGGAAAAAATAAAAATTAATTCTATTTGTTAGTTTAATAGTTTGACAAATGAGTTTTGAATATTACTCCCTATAATTTTTTTCAAACATCACATGTATATTTTAGAGTCAAATTTCTTAACTTTGACTCAAATCTCATACTCCCTCCGTTTTTCTATTTATGGCACCTTATGTTTAGGTACTTAGATTTAGGTGAAGAAAATGACTGGATGAAATTGAATGTGGAAAGTAAAAAAGTATAATGAGTGGATGAAATTGAAGGAATTTTGCAAAAAAAATGGAAAGAGTGTCAAATAAAAGAAAACATCTATTTATCAGTGTATATCTAACAAAACAGAGGGAGTAGATATATCAATGAATTATATTATTATGCGTGATTTTGTTAGGTTTGTTATAAAGTGTATTATTATTATTTAGAATATTTAATTTTTGTAATTTCAAATACTAATGATAAAAAATGTGCATTGAACATCGTGAAAAATGATACATTTGTAGTATGATCTTAGAAAGTACAAGAATTTAAATTTAGAATATATCACCTTGTAGGAAAGATTGGTGTAACTTTAAGTTGTAAAATGAATGATTGCATCGATGACGACATTCTCCAAATTTCATTTTCTCTCTCTACCAATATAGAGAACCAAATTTTGATTTCATCAAAACCTCCGTTTTGGAGAATCTGTTAGAGAAAAAACTTGTCTAAATTCTCTAAAAATAAAGAAAATCTCTATTAGAAAAATTATTGGACCTCTTCTTACTATCTCTAACCTCGTGATTTTTTATTATTACGAGGTATTGGTTTCCTTGTGTTACTCTCGCCATTTTGAGCCTCGTGAGTTTCGCAAAACTCTCCATGATAATTAGTAGTGGATCGCTACATTAGATGATGAAATGTGAGCTTTGGCAATAATAAATTTGAGATCTTATCCCACTTTATTTTATGAAAAAAATAACAAAAAATAACTCATTCTCATGAATTTGTTAATCTTCTTACTCATTGTAGTTAATGTCCTTTATATCTTTTAACTTTAAAAAATTAACTTAAATGAAAAAAGTGTAAATATTAGAAGAGAAAACAGGAGTTTGAGCTATTGAACACGAACAATGTACAATGGTGAGACCCAATTGAGACATCAGTCTCAGTTAATTAAATAATCAACATCTCTCTTCCACCTAAACAATTAAGACAATAACTAAGTCACTTCATTTTTTTCTCCACAATGGTTGAGATCACTTTGAGAAAACTCTATGGACCCCACTAGATTCTCTCTATCATACTCATTATTTTTACCTATAATATTTAATTCAAAAAAATTTAACTAACAAAATAAATAAAAATGTAAAATTTAATAATACACCTATAGATTTTGAATTGGATTTTGTTTTTTCAAATTTAATTTTCAACATTAATTTAATTTTTTAAAGAATGTAATTTCAATTTAGAATGTAATTTAAAGAATGAGAAATTATTTTCAATTTTCAATTATACAC
>JAULKK010016512.1:0-10038 GCA_032355705.1 Rubia peregrina
TATGTCTGTGGTACTCTTCATCTTGGTCTTTCCTTTCGTACTGCGACTTCTCCAGATGTGCTAGGTTATTCAGATGCCGACTGGGCTCGTTGCTTGGAGACTCGTCAGTGCACCTATGGCTATGCTGTGTTTCTTGGCAGAAATTTGGTCTCCTGGAGTGTCAAGAAACAACCCTCTGTTTCTCGATCCAGCACATAGTCCGAGTACAGGGCGCTTGCCAACACCGCTTCAGAGGTTGTTTGGCTCACTCATTTGCTTCAAGATTTGCGAGTCCCTCTATCTGGATCACCATTACTGTTATGTGACAACAGCAGTGCGATATTTTTGGCTGAAAATCCGGTGGCACACAAAAGGGCGAAACACATTGACATCGATTATCACTTTGCTAGTGAGTTAGTGGCTTCCGGAAAGTTTCGAGCTGCACATGTTCTTACTAAGCTACATATCGCGGACATCTTCACCAAGTGCCTTCCTCGTCCGCTGTTCGAGTTCTTCAGATCCAAGCTGTGCGTCGACGAGCATCCGACGCTTCACTTGGGGGGGAGGTGTTAGACTTAATCATATTGAAGACTAATATTAAACTTTACATTTTTATCTAACTCTTCATATTCCATATTGAAGACTAGTATTAACTTTTAGCTTGTTATCTAACTCTTCATATTCCATATTGAAGACTAGTATTAACCTTTAGGTTGTTTTCTAACTCTTCATATTCTGTAATCCTCTATAAATAGTGTTTTCTCAATAACATTCTAAATTAAGGGGAAATATCTTCTTTCAAGGTCATGCCTGAATTTTTTTGGTCAATACCGAAATTAAGGAATTTGGTTGTACCGACACAAATTTTTTAAAAGTTAAGGTTAGATTGACACATACAATAATTAATTAGGGTTAAATTAACACTTTCTAAGATTGCAAGATTATATTGACACTTTCACCCTAAAGTTAGGGTTGTTAATATATTTATCCCTAATATTATTTATACTTATATACCAATCCAATTTTTAAGTTAAAACTAAATGAATAATTAAATTGAATCTTGAAATAGATAGAAGGGGCATATGTCAAACTTGCACGAAGGTAGTGTTGGCATCGTAGTGGTAATGGCCCAAATTGAGAAATAGCAATCATGGTAATAATAATCTTGATAAGATTTTTCACCAATTTTCCACCCAGAGTAAACGCAATGTTGGGATGCATTGTCAATTTGTCATAAATCAACAAACCGAAATTTGTAAAGTTGCTCCGTTTCTTTTGACTTTCAGTACTAAATCTTTCCTTCACATGTGATTGAGCACAATAAACTTTAGACTATCCAACATAATGTTCAACCATTAGCACGTTACATAATCATTACCGGAAAACAGTCCCATATATAGGGTGGTTAAAAAATATATATATAATCGATGATCGGATTAAAATTGATCTGTAATTTAAATCGGTTAACTGAATAATATTAGTTACGGTTAATCAATTTCATCACTGATTTTGTTTTACTTGATAATCGATCTAATCGGATAAGCAGTAAGAAATTTTATAACAAATCAACCCAAAGAAATAATTCATTAAATTTTGGGCTTGATCACAAATCAAAGAAGAAAACTTAAAGTTTCTAGCATAAATTAACTTAGGGATAAAATCATTCATACCCCCAGTTTTTGTGTATGTGCAGATATACCTCTGAGTTTTTTAAAAGTGCATTCGTACCCCTGCCGTGATCTAAAAATTGGTAAATTTTGGTCATTCCTAGATTCAATAGAAATGACCGTTTTCGCAGAATTCGAGAATGACCAAAATTAAAAAGGTCATGTCTATTGAATCCTGTAATGACCGAAATTGAATAATTTTTCAGCCTACGACAGAGGTATGAATGCACTTTAAAAAAGCTCGGTGGTATATATGCACATACACAAGAACTGGAGGGCATAAATGCACTTTTTCCATTAACTTATTATTTAAACGCTATATTATTAACCAACACATATTTAAACTATAATTATGCCCAAAATATGGAATTCCGAAAGGTGGTTGTTCGAGTCTTTAAAGGCCATACTGTGGAACGTGGGCAAACACTTGATCATGCTAGACTTGAGCTCACAAGTAATGTTAGCTGGGGGTGGTGGAAAGATATTGCAAAGGGGTTGATTTTCCAAATTTGGAGCCATCAACTTCCTGAGAGTTCTATTATATTTGGCCATTGGGATCACCGTCTCTCTCTCCAAAATCAACTTCTCTCGGTTCCTGTGGAACTTCCTCCTTCATCATTCTCTTTCTTCTCATCCGCTTACATGTGTTTTGAGGTAAGCAATGTAAGGTTCTTTGGTTTGTGGTACGGGTGCGTAGAACAATTGTCCTTAACCAAATACTAGCAAACCCAATTAAAATACTTAAAGAAAAGATCACGAGTGCTCAACACAATAACCAACTAATTACAAAAATAAAAATACAAGCAACTCTACCAATTTTTATGCTAACTAGAAATAGAAAGATTTATCATCCCTGACAACGGCTCAAAATTTGACCTGCACCCGGAGGGTCGTTCAAATTGGTGGAGCTCACCCACAGGTGTTAGGGGGGTCAAAGATAAAGATTTATATGTTGCTCCTGTAGTAACTCCCAACTAAGATAACGTCATTAGTGGTAAGTCCAAGTGTCTTCCACGGAGATAGTAGTGTGTAAGGGTTATCCACATACAACTCATAATCAGGTGTCACCCCAATCGTGTGTCGGGAATAAATAATACTAACAAACAATAGGGGGGAGGGAGGTTGTATGAATTAAAAACTACAAGCATGCAAGTAAAACTGATATTCACTTATTTTCATGTTATATCACAGTGTGGAGATGTTAATTCCTCAAGAACTCCCATTTTCTTTCACACAATTGGTTTTGCCCCTTCCTTAACATTTCACCTCCTCCGTAAATTTCTAGCGGAGCTGATACGATTATCAAAATGGCATTAAGTGTATGGAGTAAATTTATAATTTCAATCAAGGATACGTGGAAGGAGTACATCGTGTATGTGAAAAAAATCCCAAGAAACGTTTGACTATGATTTTCAGGAAAGCCTAGAAGACTTTGCCAAGAATACACAATACTTTTTTTCCCATGTTTTTTTTAATGAGGTTGTGTATACATACGAAAATGCATGTTTAAGATGGTCAAATGCAGAAAGCCCAACAGAAGCTCATAAGAAAGAAGTCTGGAGAAAGAAGCCACATGGGCCAGGTAAAAGGTAGATTTTTGATTGAATACTATTAGTTAGTTAGTTAGTTAGTTATTTAATTTGTTAATTTCGGCTATGGCATTAAAATTTTAGCCGAGATTTTATTTCTGTTAGAATTAGATTAGGACATTTAACTGTAGTTATTTTTGGATAAAGAAGAAAAATCCTATTTGAACTAGGTTTCTGCAGAATCCCGTATTCTTTGTGATTGCCAATTTATCCCTATAAAAGGAGGGGAATGGCCGAAACTTTTAAACCAATTTATCAATCATATATTCATAATTTAGAGTATTTCTCATTATTTTTATTGTCTCTTAACCTTGCGGGCTAGTTAAGTTTCAATCTCCTTTGTAAGTGTACCTTATGGGCTAAACACTTATAAAGAACCCTTGTAATCTAAACATGCGGGCTATTTAGAGAACAAGTCGGAGTTAGGTATACCCTGTGGGCTAGACGCTGCAATTTCATGCATTTATATAGAGTTGGGCGAGATTCTCAGTCTAAATACAGATTTGTTATTCCACAATCCAGAGTCTTTGCAAAGAGATTCATATCATGTGTGCTTCTCTACTGACCACCCCATAGCTCACTTCCGGGGCTAATCGGCCCACACTTAAAGGAATTATGCCTTCGTAGGTCGCAACAGTTAGATGCGGGAGTAAACCCAATCTATGAGCACCCATCCTAGACCTTAAAAGGAAGAGGACATAAATACCTCTTTATAACTCTAGAGTCTGCACCACCCTAGTCACTACAAACTAAAAATGCTCAGTCATCGGGGTAAGCCAGGGTTTCCTCGTTAATTACATCAAATCACCAGGTTCGATGCTCCTAACATGCATTTCCTCATATGACTATCCAATTGAAGTTATTGTCTATTACCATCTCGTCACTCATTAGGGGGATCTAATGCACACATCCTCTCAATACTCACAAAACTACCATAGTGCCCATAATCTAACACTCTCAAATTAGCATTTAAAACCTAGCATGCTATCATACAAGAAATAATTCAAGTGTGCATCTTAACATATTTCATAGCATGAATCATAATAAGAAATTGAACCACAATATTTATAACATGTAAAATAGGGTGAATTTAACAAGTCTCACAGATCCATGTCATTATGCTTAGAAATAACTACCCAAAAAAATACTTTACTAACATTAGATTCGTGGCATTTATTCCATGGCAATCATAGGAATAAATACCATGAATCTAAGGAGTAAACGAAGAAAGATGAGAAAAAAGTCCTAGAGAGGATTCTCCTAGCCTCCATTCCTACCAAATGAAACTAAACTAACTAGTTAATTAAACCCTAGGAGACTAAAGACACTACATATAGTGTAGGGTAAATGGTCATTAAAAAAGCCAGTTTGAAAACCCTAGAGCCACGCTGGCACATGCCGTCCAAGTTTTCACGGCAAGACCAACACGTCTCATGCAATATTGCACGAGACATTGTCTGGAAGCGAGCAAATTTGAAACTGAGTGGATGGGTTGTGCAGGTTTGCACGGCCCATCGTATAGGTCTACAATCTTTGTCTTACGAGTTAACGTAACGTGCATATTTTCACATCCCGTCACCTGGGCATTGAAATCCTTCTATTGTTTGTGGACGAGCCGTGCAGATTTGCAGGCTCGTCCTGGGACCCATCTTCTTGTGGAGCGAACATTGGTATGGGTCGTGCCATTTTACACATCCTGTGCAGTTTCTTTCATTCTTCTGAACTTGGCTTCTTTCTTCAACCCTTCTATCTTCTACCACATTTTGACTTGTGACCTTCATTCTTATACTAATTTTGCAATTGGCCTTCATTAACCTACTTTGAAGTTCTTATGAGCAATCTACAAATATGTTCACAAAACTAGATCCAGACGCTAATAAGGACAAAAATCCGTTAGGCTCGAAATAGGCTACACAATGAAGGATTTATATAAGAAAACTAGAAATGGTCATCTAAACCCCTTATTAGGTAAACCTATCTAAACGTAGAAATCTACCAACAAAATCATAACAAAAGAGATGTTAAATATCTTAAGAAATACATGACGTCTCATCACTCTCATTGAAGCGTAAGTTTTGAGATGTTACGGTTCATCTTATCGGTGGGCAAAAGGAGAGGAAGGCTCCTAAAACGGTGACTAGGACTTCCATCTGCAACAAGGTGAAGAAATTGAATGTCATACTTACGAAAAGGAAATAAAAGGTTGGTGATTTGATTAATGGAACATGGAAGAAGAGATTGATATTTTTCCATACTTGGAGTGCTTGGATGTGTGAAATTACTCGGATGTCATGCATATTGAAAATAATGTGTGCGAGAGTATAATTCAGATGATACTTAACATTCCTGGTAAGACGAAAGACAGCTTGAATGCAAGGATGGATTTAGTTGAGCTTGGTATTAGAGCGGATCAAGCCCCAGGGTGGAGGGAAAGGAAAGTGAACATACCGACAACCTACCTCTTACAGTCTGTTAGTCGGTGAGATGAGATCAGTGTGAGTGCATTCAAGAAATGAAGGTACCGTTGGGTTTCTCTTTAATGTTTTTCATTTTGTGAGCGAAGAATTGTTAGTGAATTCCTTGTAGTTGCATGAATGTCATTTCCTGATATGCAACAACTCTTGTCTGTTTCCATCAGCAGTGTTCTGGAGGACGAGGTCAAATTTTGTGTTAAGTGCTTGTGTTTTTCTTCAACACTATTTGCTGGAAAAATATTAGCCAAAAACAACTTAATGAGTTGGAGCGAGAGAGAATTGTGGTGATATGCATCTAAAAGAATGTGTTAACCAATGCATTTAGCACATTTGCCACTATGATTTGGTTGGTTTATTGCTAGGTTTAGTCGGGTTTACATTACAATATTTTTAAATAACCATTGTTGGTTTTCTTGTCTAAATCCTTAGTTTTGTAGACTTATTAGACCTAATGGATGTCATGTCCTTACGAGCATCTAGATCTTGTTTTGTGAGTTTAATTGTCAGATTGCTCGTAAGCATTTCAGCGTAGATTATAGTAGGCCATGTTCAAGGATGGAAGTAGAAAGAAGGCCACGAGTGAAAACGTGATAGTAGATGGAATTGCCCAAGAAGAGAAAGGAGTTGAAGGTCAAACAAGTGAGGACTGGCACAGACCGTGTTGTATTGCACGAGCCATGCCAGCCAAACTAGGTGGTGCCAAAGGTTAATAACACGGGCCGTAAGGAACTACATGGCATGTGTCATTCAAAGGTCTTGTACGGCTCAGTATGCAGCACAGGTCGTGCTATATTGTACGACCCGTGTACCTCGAAGTTTAAAATTCTAAGACCAACCCATGTCCCATGAAGATTCACTGGAACACGCAATCAAGTTCCAAAACATTCATTCCTAACCAGCAACCCACAAGGTTTTGTAAGGCATGTTCCAATCATAAGGTTAATTCAAGTTTCCAGCCTGTGGGGAATCACAAGACCCACACCATCCAAACGTTAGAAGACTCTCCACGCCACATTCCACATGTAAATGCAAGACCCATGTCGTTGAAATGCTCAGAAGACTGGAGGACATGCACCCAACTAGTGACCCATGCCCTATCACACTGGTTGTTCCACACAGGTCATGTATTATTGCACGGCCCATGCCTAGCGGCCAACTAGAGTTTAGTTGCCTTTTGAGCCACTTTCAAGGCCCAATTACTATCTACTATATGTGGTGACCTATGTCTACTAGGGTTTAAGTTTTCACTAGTTATTTTTTCATTCTCCTAGTCTTTTCTTCTAAAAGTAGGTAGAGAGAGAAAACGGCTAACCCTTACCTCTTAGTTTAATTCTTCAAGTTTTGCCCAAGGGCATTGAATCCAATGGATTAATTGGGTTCAATGCTTAGGGAGTAGTGATTTATCTTGGGGATTTATGTTTGTATTCATGACTTGGTATAAGATCTCCCTATCCTTATATGCTTATAAATATCATGTTTGACTTGTGCCTTACATTATTATTATGTTGGCATACACCTTAGTCTACCTTCATGTATGTTGCACTAATGTTGTCCTCTTGTAAGTGTCTCTAGGGTAATAGGGGGAGTGATAAGTTCATGACTGTGTGGGTGTATGCATGTGGGTCGTGAGCACCACTCCAATGACCATACACTAGTTTGACTGGACGGAGTCCGATGGGAGAGGATAAAATATTTAGTATTAATTAGGGTTGGCATAATTTGACCCTTTTCGTCGCAACCCTAGAGTCACCATGAGGTGCCAATCCCTTTACCTCTATAGACCTAGGGAGAATCATTCATACTGGAGTGCTTGGGATGTAATTCTTCATGGAGAATGAGTAGAACTCCAAAGCAAGTGGGGCTATTGTTTCACTTCCCTAATTTCAGAGGCGGTGTATATAAAAGAAAATGAGAACATCTTTGTGTGACAAACAAGGGGAAGTGTTGACTATCGATCACACTATATGAAATACGTATAAAGATAGGTTAATACGTCGTGTATTTGATGGAATCTTGGATCAAAATATACTACTGGTCATGTAACGCAAATATCCCCATGTGCTAGCTTTATATAGTTTACAATCTTGTTCTTGTATGCATGTAGTTGATAGATAAACCCCCCAAACTTTGTTTGCAAGATTAATTATTCCTGACACATTATCAGATTAACAACCAAATTGTAGCTTTGCGTAGTTAACCTTTAAATTCCTAACATCTCTATGGATGATCCCATAATTACCACTATCTACCCCTTGGTAGTTTAGTAGTAAGAACGGGAAAAAAATAGATATCTATCTTTGCGGGCAAATACTCCAATAGGTTAACGACCTCATGAAGTGCAGATCAAATTTTGGTGCCATCGTCGGGAATGCTTGTTTCAAGATTTAATTGTTAACTTGCATTGCTAGTTGGTAGAGTAGCTAGTGTTGTTTTTGTTTATTTTTTTTGTAGCTTTGGTTTCTTTTTGGTGTTAGGCTTTTCTATAGCTATTCATGTTACTACTAATTTGTTTGCTAGTATTTTCCTTTGGTTTGGTATTGTCTATTTTCTGCTTTTTGGTACATACCCATACCATGAGCTTAGGAACTTTACACTACCTATCGGATAACGCAGGTGGTCGGAGAAGGAGAAGGAGGAAAGCTAGGATGGACTTTCTACAAGGACCAAGTGTTGTAGTTGAGGAGACTATTGAGATGGCGGAAGACAATAGGACGCTTAGGGAGTTGATGACTCCAAATTTGGAGAATCAGTCTCTATGCATTGTCTTCCCACTTTTTCCACCGAATATGACTTGTGATTTGAAGAGCGGAATGATCCAATGCTAACCTACCTTCCATAGGATGGCCTGTGAACACCCGAACAAGCACTTGTCAGAATTTTACATAATGTGCACCAATATGAAGCCGTAGGGGTGTCAGGTAAGGACTAAAATCTTAGATAATTTCGTTTCTTTCTTCGGGACACAACCCAAGGATGGTTATACTACCTCCCACCGGGTTGCATCAATTCTTGGATGGACATGGAGCGGGATTTCTTGAGAAGTACTTTACAGCTTCCAAATCTGTAGGTCGAAAGAAGAACTTTTCAACATTTTGCAATTGGTGAACGACTCCCTCTATGAGTACTGAGAGTGGTTCAAGAGATTGTTGGCGAGTTTCCCCTATCATCCCTTCAAAGAGGGTATTCTTTGAACTATTTATTTGAGAGCCTCTATGAAAAAGATATGAGAATGGTCAATGCGGCGTGCAATGAATCCATAGTGAACAGGAGCCCTAAGGATAAAATGAATTTATCTAAAGAAATAGCCAAAGGTACAACACAATTTGGCATCCGATCCCATGTGAAGACCTTACATGAGCCCACTCACTCTCCTAAGCATGAGGAACAATTCCAAGCACTTGCTTCCATAAGTGAAGGTGTGTGGCATTTTTAGTCTTGATCATCCAACCGATACATGTCCGCAAGTTGTTGAAGACATTGAAGAGGTGAAGGCCTTAGACTTTAATGGTGGAAACCAACAATTTTCTAAAGAGCAATAACAAGGGTTTTGAGGGAACCAACGAAGAGATAGGCAAGACCCATAAGCATATTCCTTCCATTTTCGATACCACGATGACACTAACTTTTGGTGGTGCGAGGAAAACAAGGGGTACAACCGAGGTGGACCTCCTCAACCCTACCCAAGGGGAGAAGGGCCTTCCAACACTAATCACTATAAGAAACAACACCTATTATCTCGGTTTTACAGAAGTTTTTACCTCGGTTTTCAACCCTTAAAAATCGAGGTAAATGTGGGTGTAGTAAAAAGCATAAATTTTACCTCGGTTATTTTAAAAATAACCGAGGTAAAAAGTGTGATGGATAAAAGTGTTGAGATATCGCAGCTTGTAAGAGTGTAGTAAAAAAAACAAACGAGTCTGGTGCGACGTTGCACATTATTGTTCCAGAAATAAAAAAACTACCGAAATCATAATGGACGTCGATTATGTTTTTGGTAGTTCACAACCAACATGAATTTTCTGGTCATATCCCATAGGTCATAATTCATAGGCTAATTTGGGAAATAACCGCCCAAAATAAATTTTAATCACTCGAATGTAATCAGTACAAGTTTGATTAAATTCAAATCAACAAAACACAATCATGAAAGGGAGAGCTCAACAAGTGAAGGTGTGTGGCATTTGCAGTCTTGATCATCAACCCGATACATGTCCACAAGTTGTTGAAGATATTGAAGAGGTGAAGACCTTGGACTTTAATGGTGGAAACCATCAAATTTCTAGAAAGCAATCACAAGGGTTCTGAGGGAACAAACGCAGAGATAGACAA
>JAULKK010016534.1:0-10038 GCA_032355705.1 Rubia peregrina
TTGTTGGTCATCTCTTCAAAAATTGTCATTGCATCTTTAGGGATTTTGTTCACTATAGACCCATTATATGCCACATTCACCATTCTCATGTCTTCATTGCATAAGCCTTCAAAGAAATAATACACCAAATTGCCCTCCTTTAATAGATGATAAAGGAAACTAGCCAATAGCCGCTTGAACCTCTCCCATTACTCATACAAGGACTCATTTGCCAGTTGCGAAACAATGGAAAGTTTCTTTTTAAACCCGCAGACTTTGAAGGTAGGAGGTACTTCTCGAGAAACCTCCTCTTCATGTCCATCCAAGAGGTGATGCAACCCGGTGGAAGATAATTTAGCCAATCCTTGGTTGCAACCCACAGAGAGAAAGGAAATGATCTTAAGTTGTAGTCCTCCTCTGACACCTCCAGTGATTTCATGTTGGTGCAAAACAAGTGAAACTTGGATAGGTGTTTGTTCGGCAGGGGAGGTCCAAACTCATCTGAGCCCTGGGGCAAAATAAAAAATATTGGGCTCTTCTTTAATATATAAATTTTATTTTGAACTTATTTGGTGAATAATGACTTATATATATATATATATACTTTTAAAAACTTATTTTGTATTTCAAAATTTATTTAGAACATTTTTAATATATAGGCTCCTTTCACCTTAACTTATACTGAGACAAAGGGATTATATATGCTAAGATGAGAACATACACAAATGTTTTCAAACAAATTTAGGATCTAAAGAAATTAATAATTATTTATTTATTAATAATTAAATAGTAATAAAATATTTGTTCAATTAATAAAATAATATTATATAATCATATATAAATTTATTTTACAATTAACATAACATATATTTATTAAGAAAGTTTATGTTAGACCGACTAACGCTTAGATCAATCATAACAAATCTCATATTAATAATTTTTAGGGTCAAAATATAATTGATTATACATTACAATACATCTTAAAAGTTTTTCAAAGTTATAGGAATTTTGTTGTAATATATAAAAATAAAAATAAAATCACACAATTAATTAAATCAATTATAAAATAACTACATTAAATTGACTTTATGATATTTATCTAGATATAAAATTAATGAATGAAAAAGCTAAGTATAAGCCAATGAGTATGAATGGTAAGCAAAAATAAAAGAGAAGAAAACATGCAACACGTAAATTTATGGATTTAATTTCTATTGCACAAGAGATAGAGTAAGGAAAACAAGGCCCATATCATATAATGTCAAAAATAATATACAATTTTTTGAACCACACTAGGTTTGGGCCGGCCCCTCTCCGACCATCCCATGGAAGGTGGACAAGTATTGGATCATGCCGCTCTTCAGCTCACAAGTTACATTAGGTGGCAAAGGTCCAAATTTGAAAACATTAACAGCCTAAGCATCCGATTGTCTTCTACCATCTCAACTAACTCCTCTACAAAAATATCCGATCATTGTGGAATTTTTACTCTAGCTCTCCTCCTTATCCTTCTCCGGGCATTTGCATTTTCTGTTAGGGAGTTTAAAGTTGCTAAGTTCGTGGTATGGGTATATACCATAAACCAGAAACTAGTCAATACCAATCCCAAGAGAAAACAATTATAAGTAACCGGAATAACTATAGAAAAATATCAACACAATAACAAAATAAAACTACAAAATAAAAACAACACTAAGTACTCTACCAACTAGTAATGAAAGTTAAAAATTAAATCTTTGAACTAGCATCTACGACAGCGGCACCAAAATTTGATCCACTCTCCGCGAGGTCCCTAATGAACCATCCTTTTCACGGGGGGTGAATTAACCCACGAAGCACTTGAATTCTAAGATAGATATTTGTATTGTTGTTCTCGTACTCACTACTAAACTACAAAATGGTAGCAAGTGGCATGTCTGAGGTCGTCCATAGAGATGCTACAAATTTAAAGGCTAACTACGCAAAACTTGCAATCAAGATCGTCAATATGATTGCGTGTCAGGAATGGTCAATGTTGCAAACATAGTTTTTTGGGGATTTTATCTATCAACTATTGAGCATGCAAGAACAAGAGAGTAAACTATATTAAGTTAACATTTGGGAACATTTGTGTTACATGATCGGTATAATAATTTGATTTTAAATTCTGTCAAATACATGATATATAAACCTATCCTAATGTTTATATCACATAGTGTGGTCGATAGTCAACACTTTCCCTTGTCTATCACACAAAGGTGATCACGTCTTATTCTATCAACACCCCCTTTGTGCTTAGGAAAGTGTGTCAAGCAACCTGTTCATTATGCGTTCCTCTTCCCCGTAAAGAATTACATCCCAGACCTCCACTATGAATACTTCTCCCTAGGCTTATAGTGGCAAAGGGATTGGCATCTCATGACTCTAAGGTTGCAACGACAAAGGTCAAATTACTACAACCGTATATGCTACTAACTATCATGCCCTCGCCTATCGAGCTACCATTTTCCAGTTATACTAGCGTACAGTCATCGGAGCAGTGCTCAAAACCCACATGCATACACCCACATGGTCGCGGATTGTCACTCTCCCTATTACCCTAGCGACACTCTCAATGGAACAAAAGACACTAGCACCATACATTAATCATAGACTAAGGTGTATGCCAACATAGGATATCAATCATGCATTTAACAAGAATATAAGGAACAAGTCAAGCATAATATTCGTAAACATAAAAGGATAGGGTGATTTAAATCTCACAAAATATCTAACAAATCATGAATACAAATTTAAATCCCCAAGAAAATAAACTAATCCCTAAGAATTTAACACAATCTTTCCATTGGATTTAATGCCCTTGGAAAAATAAGAAGATTAAAGAAGAGAAAATAGTTATTCCCTTTCTCTCTCTACCTACTCTTAGAAAACTAGAAGAAAAAAAATCAAACTAACCAAAATTAAACCCTAGTTGACATAAGTCTGTTATATAGTAGATAGGAAATGAGCCTTGAAGAGGCCCAAAAAAGACAAGGTAAACCCTAGCTGGGCGGCGGCACGGGTCTGCAATAGTACACGGCCCCTATGCAATAGTGCACGGGTCGCGAGCTGGTAACGTGTTTCCTTGCATGTGAGAAATGAAACCTTATTAATCCTTGCGAACTATTGGTTGGAAGCTTTTTTTGACATTCTAAACAGCACAGCCCATGCAATTTTTTCAGGCCGCCAGCTGGAGCAAAACTCTTGGTAAACTGATAATGTAGTCGTGCAATACATCACAGGATTTAGGCATGAATGTGGATCATGACTTCAAGGTGCACGATCCGTGTAATATGACACGTCTCATGCTTCATACCTAGTCGTACGAGCCAGTTGAACTGCACAGGTCATGCAATATCTTGTGGTCCGTGCCGTTAATTAAGCACCACACCAACTGGCTGGCATGGGTCATGCTATAGAAAACAGTAGTGCCAGTCTTCATCCTTGTCCGAGCTTCAACTCTTTTCTCCTTGGCCATTTCCATCTACTACCACGATTAAGTATGTGGCATTCGGTCTATTACCATCCTTGCAAATGGCTTTCTAATATCTACTACCATCTGTGTGAATGGCTTTCTACTTAGAAGTGTTTACTAGCGATCTACAATGAAACTCAAAAAATAGGATTTAGATGCTCGTAAGGACTTAGCATACATTAGGTCTAAATAAATCTATAAAACTAAGGATTTAGACAAGAAAAACAACCAATTCTATCTAAATCCCTAGTGATGTAAATCCAACTAAACCTAGTAATCAACCATATAAAACATATTTTAAAATGTGATAAATGCATTGTTTAACACATGCTTCTAGGTGCAAATCAGTAAGTTATGCTTGGGATGAGATAAGAGTGGTATGGAAGATCACTAACATCTTAAGAGGATGAAGTTGAGGAAAACGGAGGCTAGATAGGACTCTTTCACCCCAATTTCTAGAGGTATTAGAGAATGAGCGAAGGAACGAACGCCATAAGGAGCTTTTGGAGTTCATTGGGCGTTGTGAGGTAAGTATCCCTATATTTAACGCTATCAACCATATGCCTAAGTATGCTAAATTTTTTAAAGAATTGTGTACCTCAAAGCATGATATTAGGCGTATGTCGTAGAACAAGTTAGTGATCGCCTCTCCACCTTTGTGTAAAAAGGCGTTCCCCCAAAATGTAATGACCCGCGTATGTTTACCATCACTTTCATGATAGGAAATACATTGATCAAAGATGTCATGCTAGATCCAGGAGCTTTAATCAATTTCATCCCATATTCAGTGTATAAATCTTTGAACCTCAGTAAATTGCATAACACCAGAGTAGTGGTTCAATTAGTCGATCACTCCACCACATACCCAAGGGTTATTGTGGAGGATGTATTGGTCAAGGTGAATGAGCTAACCATTCTGGCGGATTTTTATGTTTTAGACATGGAAAATGAAAAAGGAAGCCATGCATATACTTTCAGGTAGACCTTTTTTTAAAAATTCAGGGGGCTAAACTTGATGTACATACGGGGAAGTTGAGTATGGAATGGTGTAGTGACATTCTTTAGTTTAGAATTTATAACTCTTGATGAATCTTCTTTGCACACTGTTGATGTCTTTGATGAAATTGTGCAAGATGTTTTTTATGATAACATATTAATAGTTGGAGAGGATGATTCTATTAATGATGCATGTTTTGAATCTCTAAATGATAATTTGGTAGAGACCATGGGGGGTTGATCCCCAAATTGAGACACCCTTAGAAACCCTCCCGGAGAATCTAGATGAACTAGTTATGCCAGAAACCAAACCTTCCATAGAGGAACCACCATTAGTCAAACTCAAACCTTTACCCGAAGATCTAAAATATTCTTTCTCATGTGAGAGGGAGACATTATTGGTAACCATACCTAGCAAGCTCACTAGTGACCAAGAGTGTAGATTGATTGAAGTGCTAAAAAATTGTAAGGGAGTGATAGAGTGGACTATAGCCAACATTAAGGGTATAATCCCCTCGACTTGTATCCACTAAATATTATTAGAGGAATGGACGAAACCCTAAGGCAACCTTAGCGGCAGTTAAACCCACCAATGATGGAAGTGGTGAAAGGCGAGGTGCTAAAACAACTTAAAGTCGGGATGATAATACCCTATCTCCGATATGCAATGGGTTAGTCCTACCCAAATCCTAGAAGAGTGGAGTGACTGTGGTAGATAATAAGGATGGGGATTTTGTAGCCACCCGCATTCAAAATGTGCGGCGAGTACCACCACTTAAATGCAGTGACTCACAAAGACCATTTCCCCTTACCTTACGTTGACCAAATGTCATAAAGGTAGGCAGTCTATGAATACTATTATTTCCTTGATGGATATTCGGGATATTTCCAAATGTTCATTGACCTCAACGACCAAGAGAATACCACATTTACATGCCCTTTTTGGCACCTTTGCTTATAAGTGCATGTCATTTGGTCTTTGCAATACCCCGGGCACTTTTCAAAGGTGCATGGTTAGCATCTTTTCAGAGTTCATCGAGAGCTTTGTAGAGGCCTTCATGGATAGTGTCACCATTCATGGAGACTCTTTCGATAGTTGCTTACACCATCTATTGTTAGTGATAGAGAGATGAATTGATACCAACCTTGTGTTTTACTCTGAAAATTTCCAATTCATGGTGGAGAAGGGCTATTGTACTTGGCCATGTTGTGTCATCTCATGCACAAATAAAAATGAAAGAGTAAAATTTTGCAATAAATACAACAAAAAAACTAAATGTAGAGGATTGATAGAACCTGGGGGAATTGCTGCTTTTTTAGGACTGTTTGACTCAGCAGGAGCCCAATCATTCGCAAAAGCTTTCTCAGTCATAACATACATTTCCTTTCAAGCTGCAGAGGTAGCAGCAATGCCCATAGTACACGGCATTTTGGATCTCTCCCTTTTGGGCCAGTTCCCCAAGAAATAGCAAGCACCGTATTAATAAAAATCTAGGTTCACCAAATTTGATGTTACGATAATCAAAGTTTCCTCCACGTTCAGGTAAGGTTTCAGAAAACTCAGAACCACGACTCTCCGTTTCAGAAGCCTCAGTTTCAGACAGTTCAAAGGTGGGCTAGGAATCAAAATTAATGGGAGAGAAATTTGTGACCACGAGAATGTCTGAACAGGTGCAGGAGTTATCACAAGGTTGTGAGGCACTCTCAACTTCAACATATTTCAGCACCAAAGAGCTGGATGCTCCGACACATGAAACGGGCTTATAAAACTAGGATTTCATAGGAACTGTCAAGGGTGTGCCAAGGCAGTGGATGATTGTCCGGTCTTAACCCAGTCACCTTTTCCCTTGTTCATATGCTATGACAAAATGACAAGCAGTCAAACAGCAACCAACCACACAAATGTAAAAAACCAACACTCAATCCCTAAACCAGAAACAAACATGGAGCACAAAAGATTTTATTCCATTTTTGCAAAACTTTTAGATCTATAAGGGTTTTTAAAAAATTAACACATTTAAAGAAAGACCAGTGTCAGATCTAAGGATATAACACACATGTAGATCTAAGAACTATATGATTGATGTTAAAAAAAGTGAGTTCTTGCAAGAAATCGAAAAAAGGAGTACCTAGTCACACACAAAACTCAACACAATAAGAAACCCTAACAAGCACTGCGTTTAAAAATCACATCCCGAGTCATAAGAGATGAAAGGCAGCGATGTAGGATATGAAACAAAGATAGAGTCACGGTTGATGAAAATCACCCAAATAGAAACGGCTTCAACAAATTTGACATGTGCACATTCAAAAAAATGAAAGCACGGGTTCTAACATCATCTCAGCTCGATCCGAAGCAATAAAAGTTCAAATAGCTGGTATATGGAACATATTTCCGATACCTAGAACAAAAGGACGATTCATACAACAAGAAACTCACATGCATCCAGATCTACAAACCCTTAAACTAGTTTGCCCAAAGAAACTCTAATCAGACCTAAAAAGATGAAAATGTGGATCTACAATCATCAAAATCCATGTTCAAACCCTCAAATTTCATATTTCGACACAGAAACTTACGATTTTGGAGAGACAACGGGATTCAATCCCAAAACTGTGACGAAATGGGATGAAAAATAATCAGGGTTTCTAGAGCTGTGATAATAAGGGAGCGTTTGAGTGATAAAAAGAGTGTTGGATAATGAGAGAGGATAAAAAGGGAGCGTTTCAATTCTGTGAGAGAGAGGATAACAATAGAGCATTCTAGAGAAGTAAAGAGATTAAAATAAGAGTGCTTTGGATTCTGAGAGAGATGGGATAATAATGGAGCATTATAATCGAGGGAGGGGAGTGTTAGGAATTAAAGTGGGGAACAGTTGGGTCGGGCTCATTACTGATGGAGACGGAGCGTTGGGATTTAATTTAATCTCCACACACGTAAGCTCAAATGGGGGGAGCTCAAATCAGTAGCTCTAAACCCTAATTAAATGGCATGGCCTAATTGCAATTCATACCAAATTTGAGGGTGTTTTGGGATTTTTATGCGGAGTCAAATGGGCTTGTTTTGGCAAATTTCAGAATGTGAAATTTGAATTGGAACAGTCCAAAAAGAAAAGTGTGAAGTTTTAGTTGGGACGGAGGGAGTGTGGTTTTCACTAGTTAATCAATTGTAAAAAAATATATAAATTAGTAGCAGCCAAAATGCACAACCTAGCGAAAAACAGTTAAGCTTTGTAACACTAATATGTCATATCAAGGAGAATAAACCCACTATTTTTCAAAAGAAAAAACATTTGGATTCATAATCCACTATTTTTATAAATAAAAAAACTTTTAGAGTTACAACAAAAGAGGACTTCCTAGAATGTCACCCATCCTATTACTAGTTTCCCCAAACACACATAACTGCAAAGTTGTGATGGAATACAATGCATTATATTTCCTCCAACCATTATTAACTTTAGAATTCTGATAGTTCCGATGTGTTAGTACTAGTATAACCGTACCCTCTAACCACAATCATGAAAATTGTGTTTCATTCATTCGTTTATCAATCTTATCATTATACGAGTACACATTTTTCCCTAAATTGTTTTGTTTCCAACCAAATGGTGCAGTTGGTCTTTCAGATAAGTCCATCGCTTAAATTAAAGATCGTGTAAATTAAAGAGGGTAACGTGTACAAGTACTCTCTCTATCACATTCAAACTGCAATTTAACTATTCCTTTAATCAAAACTTCTTAGTTTTAATCATTAAATAAAATTAGTATATAAACATAAATACTATTAACTTGAAATGGGATAGGTCGAGTAATAAAATTAGAATGACAGCATGGTTTCTTCAGTATAGCGAAAGCCCTCACTACAACATAAAAGGGCTATTGGGATGCTAAAATGTGTCCCAGTAGGTCTCTATTGGGACGCTTGCATTGATAGGACACTTCAAAAAAGAATCACATAAACTACCTGTTATCACGAGTCCCTATAGATTGTGGGTCGCTATATTAAGTGACCCTATAGAGAAGATATAGGGTTGTTTCTATGCGTCCTATTATATTCTTTTGGGTTGCTTTTTTGTGATTTACAATTGTATATTAGGTCACTTTTTTGCATCCTAAAATTAACATTTTGGGTCATTTTTTTGTGATTTATAATTATATATTTAGTTGTGACACTTATTTGGACCATTCGTGACACTTAAAAACATCGCTAAAATGATTAGTGACGCTTTGTGAAAGTGTCTCTATTCAGCGTGTCACTAAAATACTGTGACACATTGACCTGTTATATTTTTGTGACGCTTTAACATGCAGCTCAACTTCAGGAAATGAGTGTAGCTGCAAGTATGTCAAAATGAGTGTAACAGTTGAAAGCGTTGCTGCAATAAGCTACATTTGGAAGTGTCACAAAATGTAATTAACGCCTCCGTGAAACACAACAAGACATGTCCAGATTCCATTCATCAATCCCGGATAGTGCTCGAAGACGTCAAATACGGAGTGAAAAATCTTCACAAATTTGAAGAAAATACATTTAGCACCAACCGGGTATAATACGGAAAATCGAGGGTTTTCTTGGAAAATCGAGGGTTTTCTTGGAAAATCAAGATATGTCAATCTTTATGGTATACAGATGCAAATTTCAATACTATGGAAACAATTAGAATGAATATATATATATATACCACGGTAGACAGAATAAAAGGCAAACAGTAGCGCATAGAAGTATAGGAGATAGAACGTAAATTGAACCAAACTAAACTTGCCTCAAATTGGCATTGTAGGGATTGAACATAGTTGATAATTTCATCCAGCATAACTGTTTTGCTAATAACCTGTAAAAATTCCAAAACTTTCTTGTTACAATACTAAATATTAATTACTATGAAATAGAAAGAGAAAGATCTTTCAACTTTCACAACCTTGCTGCAACCGGGAGTCTAGATGGTATATTAGCCATTTGGGAGGGTAAATGAAGAACAGGTTGCAATGATAACGTACAGCAGAAAGAAAGTAAATTTAGACGGCTGCAAAAATTAACAAAGACAAAGTTCTCAATACACCCTGACTCATAACTCCAAAAGAAGTCTCAGCAACAGATTATAGAAAGAGAAAAATCAACCAATCGGAGGACCTGTACAAAAGAGTCTGCTTCCATGTAATGTCGTTCCAAATTCTTATGAATCAGAATATACCACTACATATATCATCTATGATACGGCCCTGTGCCAGAACTTGCTACTCTTTTAACAGAATTCATACTACCAGCAATGGAATCAAAACTTGGACAAGCAAGCATTACATACACACAACTCGTCATAGAATTATGATGGCTTCATTTTTCAGAAAATATATGATAGACTATCAATTTTCACCACCCACTAACATACAAAAGCTACCAACCCTTTATTCAACCAAAAAATAGTATTTGCATCCATGTATAGACACATCAAATATATATTTTAATAGTTACTATCCATGTCTCTTTAGGTGTTTTCTGTTCCCAGCCCCATTTTTAGTTGTATAATCTAGGATTAGTTGGGCACGTCTTACTGGTGCAATTAATAACA